>JANIJG010007040.1:0-24457 GCA_024611175.1 Megaceryle torquata | reverse complement strand
CACCAGGTCCCTGTCTCTGCTGTGCTGAGGACTCCAGAGCTGCCCCAGCACTGCAGGGGGGTCTCCCCAGAGCAGAGAGGGGTGCAGTCTTGTACCAACTGAAAACCAAGAGCGTAGCTGTGCACTGGTTTGGACCCTGTATTGTGGGTTATTAGAGAAGAGACAAGAAAACTTTTGCTTGAGTACAGCAGAACTAAGGCAAAAGCAAAAGTCTCCAGGATACCAAAGATCTGAAATAGAAGTGAAATCTGCATAAACAGAGGCAGTCTGCAGAGAGGAAAGTATGAAACAAAAAAAAAACCCAAACCCAAACCAGTACTACCCAAGAACCAGGTCTGTGCATCTGTCAAAATGCTTCACTACCAGCATGGTGAAGAAGTAACTAGATGAAGCATCACCTATGATTTTATAAAGGCTTGGTCTTGGACAGGACACCTGAGGAAATCTGACAGCTTACATTAAGTAGCTAATGTAGGAAATTCAAAGCTCAAGGTCAGGGAAGACACTCTGGGTGAGAGGAAAGAAAAAAAAAAAAGAAAGAACAAAAATTCAACTGTCACATACTATTGTGCCTCTTCCTTTAATCTTTCGTCCAGATTTTGAGACTGATGGTTTCTGGTCAGTCAGAACTGGAGCAGCATCAAGCAGCTTCCTAGATAAATTAATAAAATATAACCTTACACAGAGAAATAAACGAAAGTTTAACTCATTTTAAGTTCATCATACCAAATCTTCATCTTATTCATATATTTTGAGAAGGCAGAATTAAGAATTCAGTGAGTTCTCCAAACAAGATGAGGAAATAAATGCTAAAGATGAACTTGCAAAGCACTTTGCTGAAACGGCACGTGGCTTTTCTCAAGAGGTTAACTTGAGTTTGGTGCACAAATCAGGAAAAGAACACAGACAGAAAGAAGAGTTTCAGGATCTCAGCAGTTACAGTCCACAGGTTCTAAAGCTTTGCTTCTTTCCGAAACAGGAAGAGATACTTCAGCTCTAACGTCCTTTTTACAGTCTCTGTAATAACCTTGAAAGAAGCAGTTGCTGGCTTTGGAAACTTAAGTTATGTTTCAAGAAAAAGCTTACAGGAGACTATACCATTAACTGAAATTACCCCCCCCCCCAACCCAAACTGATTTGAGAGATATCTGGCAAAGTATTAACTCACCTGAGTCCAAAACCAAAGGAATTTGATACAAAAAGAACCTAAACACAATTTAGTAGAGGTGCAAACCACAAAATCCAGGTGACTTGTGAACTCATGACTTCCTTTGTATCAAAAGATGATTATTTCCCTGGACAATAAAATTCTGGTGGACTGATTTTGAACCAAAGTTTCTTCTTTGGTCCAAGGAAGATGAAAAAAAAAAAATCTCCTCTCCAAATCACCAAGTTTCCCTTGCAATCAAATACTTGCTGTGGTTTAAAAGGCAAGATTTCTTCCTGGAATTATTCACCCCCCCCCCTTTTTTTTTTTGCACTGTAATTGAGGTTAAGGTTTTAACACGCACAGCCCTTAAGGGCCAAGGAAACTGGATCTCACTGAAAAACTCTGACCCAAGTCATAAGGAATATTACCAAGAAATCTGTAAAAAGGACAATTAAGTGACCTCCTTTCAGAATTGTGACCCCACAACCATTTGTCCCAATAACAGAATGGTAAACAGGAATATTTTATGCATCATTTCCAAGTCAATAGAATAAGAAAGCTCAATGTTCCTTACGGTTCAGGGTCTACATTGACAACAGGCACATCTCTTCTTAGCAAAAATCTATTTTCAGGCACTGGGGGAATTTCTTCAGGACGTACCACAGGTTTGTCCCTCTTTGCGCTAACATCGACTGCTTTTTCTGTTAGATCACTCTTGTCTGAAAGGCTGCTAGGGGGACAAAAAGAGTGGATAAATCAAAACTAAGCATCGATTGATCAACCACCTCTTTTTAAAGCCAGTTCTAAACCAAGTCTGAGTGATGCTTCCAAATCTGAGATGGCTTAACAAGCAAAATGTGTTTTATTAACAACCCCTTTCAGGCTAAGGGAAGGATTGCAGGCTCTCATCAGCAAGAAGATTCAGTTCTTGCTTTACAGCAAATTATTTTGCTTTCAATTTCCCCTGTGTGCTGAAATATTTTTTTAAATAGAATCAAATATATAGCACAGAACTATTCTTTGCCTAATGTCTCACTTGAAGGCAGGTATTCCGAGTCCCCAGTACTTCAACAGGCTGACATCTCCTCATTCCAAAGTTGCTCTACCTTCTTATCAACAAAGATTCCAAACTCTCACGTGGAAAAACCCACCCAACGAGCTCAGCTTTTTTTGTTATTTAGAAAATCTGAACTTAAAAGCATTTTCATAGTCATTGCTTGATGCAAACCAAGTTGAATTTCTCAGATCTCCCTGAAACTCTTAAGTTTAAGAATATTTAATTAGTCACCGTCTTTGGTTTGAGCTTCGCTTGCACCTTGGATCCTCTTTCTTCCTCTCTTCCTTTCTTCGTTTTCTTGGTTGTTTGGTTTTAGCTCTTCTTTTACGCTTCCTCCTCCTGCTTCTTTCATTTTCAGCTTCACTTTCAGATGAAGTTTCTGAAGAGCTTGATGCACTGGAGGAAGAGTCTGTAGCTTCTGACTCAGAACACACTTTCTTCTTCTTCTCCAAAGCTTAAAACAGATTTTTTTTTCCATTTACAGTGTGTAGTGTGTATATATACACACAGCACAATATACAGTTTCATCTAGGTATAAATACACACAGTACTGCTTCAGAGGAGCTCTGGGAACTTTGCTCACTCTGAGTTGCATTGGAGTACAATAATAAAGTATCATATAGTTGTGTCCAGTCTAAACCCAGACCAATAAAATGATACAACTGTTTTCCAGCAAAGGTAGTTGTAAAAATAACAACAAAAACTAAAACAACTAAAGGAAAAAAAAAAAATCCCTTCCTTTATTTGCTGCAAGTCAACTGTAGGAACTTCCATCGTGTAAGGAAACATTGCTGCAAAGCCAAGCCATTTTTGAATCAACACATGGGATGTTTATAACCAAAGCTGAACATTAACTTGTGCCAAGCTAATATATTAAAAAAAAAAAAAAGGCTGGGGAATAAGGATCATTTGAAAGAGGATTCCGCCCTCTCTCTTCTCCCTTGGAAGTGTATTTTAGGTTTGAACACCAAAGTCCCACCTTTGGATTAGAACAGAATACACAGCTAAGAAAAGATCATTTTTAGTTTCTTTAGAAGGCAATGCAGAGGTTACAAAACAAAGTTCAATAAATTTACTTAATTTATGTATTCAATAAATTTATTTCAGTTGCATATTTCTTATTTCTAAACCTTTTTCATTCTCTTCTGCATCCTCATCTTTCTACATGATCAATCCTCTTGACTTTCTCTAAAGGAAGGACATAAACAGCCACGTTATCCTTCAGGAAGGTCAAAAGTGAAGTGGAAAACTCAAACTTGGAACACTTCCCTACTTTACAGTGCCTGTGCAAATATATATTGAAGAGAATTTAATCCCTTTAAAGTCTCATTAAAAGGAAAAAGATGTTGGCTACAGATATTCATATGAAGTGATCCTGAAACCTTTGGAAGCTGCACAGGATTCAACTTTAACAAAAGCCTGCCTTTGTGTCTCTATCTTTCCAAGTCTGAGAACTCAGTTCTAGTTACTTCTTGAGTTCATCACATTAACCTCTAATGTTAATTAAGGAGACAAGGGAGCAGCCATACATTTTTCCAAGGCACAAAGCTTTAGATCAGGAAAAGTTTTTTCCCCCTTGCCGTGCCTTCCTCACACCAAGAGTGAAGTTTTCAAGGCTCCACTAAGATTCTAGTGATCTACCATCAGGATTTTAAGACGTTGGCATAATTTTTATACTCCCCCAAAAGAAATGTCAACATTCAATTAATTTCAGGTAGATGATCGCTTACCATCTTTGGCTGATTTTGTAACCAGCACCCCACAGTCAATAACTCGTACATCTGCATAGGGCCTACTTGCAGTATCAGTTTTCAGATTTTCTATTTGTTCTATTACTTCAAACCCAGAAATAACCAGTCCAAAGACAACATGTACGCTGCAGAAATAAAATATTTGGGAAGTACAAACGTTTATACGTTGCTGTAGTTATTTTCCTCTTAATTTCAGAGTAACAGAAAACAATCAGCGTTTGGAAATAGAAACATTCAGCTCTTGCAAAATGCATTAAAAAAACCCCCTTAACAATACACCTTATTACTTTTCTAGTCACGACAGTGTCAAGATTTCATGCACCATGAAAGAGAGGTTCACTCTGGTTCAATGAGAGAGAAATACTTGCTGTCGTTCTACTCTTTCCTACACGGGCGGAGTAAATCTATCAATTCCTAACCCATCCTTCTCCTTTTGACATTTAGTGCAACAGAGAGATCAGGAGCCCCTGTATAAAGATGGCCAAGAGCAGCAGTTCTCCCCAGAGAAGCAGCATTTATTTATAGGTCTATATAAACTCAGCAGAGAAATTCCCCTGGCATTGCAGGGACAGTTACAATTAAGGGATTCCCAGTTTCATTCTACCCCATCACATTTCTCTTCCCTCCTTCCACTGGCCTTGTGACTTTTACTGCCAAGAAAGAATATGTTTTGGGGCTAAAAACATGCCACGAAAGAGAGTGCTAGCCAAATATATTAAACCAGACACTTCAACTTGCTGATCCATGGACTAAGGGCAGCACCATTTTTAAAAGAAATAACACTGAGATTTAAGACCTTCCAAGTTTTTGACCAGCTTTAGGAAGCAAGTTGCAATATGAAATTTTTATAGTCCCTAAGCTTTTGTTTTCCATCTTGCTCTAGTTTATCATCTCTTGCAGAATTAAGAATCTGTTTCCCCCCCATTGTCTCAATTAAGAATGTTTTCCCCATTGTCTTCTATTTTCAATAGAACATGCAAAGACTTAAAACCTGCAAATTTTAGCTGTTATTGGAGAAACTAGAAAGGATTCTTACCCATCGAGATGAGGAGCAGGTTTTGTTGTTCTGTTGGACAAACATCAAGATGGTAAAAAAAAAAAAAATAAATCAGGGATTCAGATGAAGAAAGAGGAGAATGGCATAGAAAAAAAAAGGGGGGGGTGAAGGTAAGACAAAAAAAATAGTGAAAAAAATCAGTTACATACATGGAATTAGAAAAAAACCAGCTTTACAGATTACATACACAAGTTTTTTTAAACTTTTACATGAAATATATCTGATGTTTAGCTAACTGTGCATAGCTGAAAGTCATACCAAGCATCGCTTTATGCATGCAAACAAACAACTGCTTCCTAAGTGGCTTTAAATACACATTCAAATCTAGCTCACTAACATTTTGAATCACAGAGGAGATACAAATGGGCAATAAATATCAGCTGACTAATGGAATTAAAGTGTTTCTGGAACTGGCAGGTTCTTGCATTACAAGGTCACAGTTTGTTTATTAAAAATAAATAAAAATGAAAAAAGTTACTATGTGCAATAAGTCTTGTGTTTTGTTTTTTTTTTTTACTTCCTCCTCCCACCCCGTTACTTTTTCTTATTCTCAATTTCCTTGACTGGCCTCATGACTCAGAATTCCAAGCAGTATTTCTGTCTGGAGCTACAGCACTTGAGCTCAGGAGCTGGGAAGCTCCCCAAAAGCCCCGGCAGCACGACGCCAGCGGACGTTACGCTCTATCCTGCAGCTTCTTTCTGTGATAAATGTCAATGTCCCCCTTATTTCTCAGCTTGTCCCCCTCCCAGTTTAGCTGTTTCTAGCCTGAAGGAAAAGTGCAACTGCCCTTAAGTTGTTGTCCTGAAAAGGTGCAAGGAGTTCGGCCAAGTTTCCGAGTTGACTTCAAATGGGAATACTGGAGGCCGCGCGTATGGCATTAGCTGTTAAGATTTCATCTCTTGGATGCTAATCCTATGACCTGGTAACTCGAGATATCCCTTAGTAAAATAAAAAGGAAATTAAATTCTACAAGTGAGACTTAAGGATGCACAGGGAACCTTGCTACGAGACAAATTCAGTAAGGAACAACAGAACTTGCATTCATCTTCTCTTTTTTTTTTATCCCCAATGTAGAAGTCAAGATAATTTGCATTTGAAATTCTTTTAATATTTGAAAACATTCTTCTTCTCTCCCTCCCCAAGCACTATTTTGCTTTTCTAGCATCTTCCAAGTCCCCTCTCTCAAAGTAATCCATCAATCAATCAATCACAGATGCTTTTCTTAACTTTACAGGAACACAGATGTGGTACAAGGAAGTCAGTTTTTCACTGCTAGACCAAAATATTATTTTTTAAGCACATTATCTTCACTCCAGTGTTGAACTCTTAGGTCACAAAACCCTGCAGGGCTGGAACGCATGCCAAAAAGATGGGACTGTAACATCAGGAGTGTTTACACTCTTGATAGTAATTTTAAGTTCCAAATGCCAACCAGACCTTTAACTTCTAATACTAAATAATACAGAAGACTTCTCTGGTTTAAGACAGGGAAAGAAATGCTATCAAAACAACTCTGAATTTCTCAGTAGTAGGGGTTGTTCTTTGCTTTTTTCCTTTGCTAATAGAACTACTGCTAAAAACTGCACAATTCTGACAGCTTTTGAAGTTCTTTAAGCAAAAGTTAACTGCATTGACAACCTGCTGTTGAGTAAAGACTTTAAGGGGGCTTAATTATAAAGCTGATTTAAAGGAAGGGGAAAAAAAAAACCTCAGAAGTTACTTCAACAATCTGATAATGCACAAGATTTAGTGGTTAGAATTTGCTAGAAAAAGCAATAGGTTGAAAGACAGTCAGTGTGAATGCTGGAGCAATGTGCTCCTGTCATGAGGCATCACCACTTGAAGACCAGTGGAACAAATTACTTAAGCATGGACTTTCTCTAGCCCTAGTCCTCAATAAGCAAAGAAAGGGACAGTTGGGATGCTGAAACAGGTCAAGGTTTCTTCCAAATTGCCAGGGAGATAAAATGGATGGGATTTGTGTCGTTTACTTTTTCATGAAGTGAAAGCATGAAGAAAAATATTATCCCAAAAGAAAAACCTTTCAGCTGCAGGATAAGGAGTTGGGGGACTTTCTCTGGGAAGAAGAAACCCAACACTTCATTGTGCCTCTGAAAGTTTTCCCTTCTCAACGTTGGGGTTGTAACATGGCATTGATTCTGCAAACTTGGGCTTTAAAAGGACCACCTCAAGGTTTTCTGCATGTTCTGCCTTTCAGATCTTGAACATTTGGTTTCAAAAAAACCCTCAAATTGGGAGAAAGTCTACTTACTGCCTTTGTACTATAGGAAAAAAAACTAGAGAAAAAAAAAATCTAGGAACCTAGAGTCATGATGAGCTCCTCCCCCCAAATAATATTCAATTAAAACATTCCTATACAGAATTTCTTAATTTAAAACATTCTAAATCCACTTTACAATATATACTATTATCCAAGCTATTTACAGAAGGACAAATATCTTTCTTCACTCAAGTTTAAAGTAAATTGGTGTAAGATACTGCTGAGAAAAAAGCAACTTTGCTAAAAAGCATCTTATCACCCACCCCCCCCAAGAATCTCAGTCCTAACAAAGGATTAAATGCACATAACAATATGACCAGAAAAACAAGAAAGATAAAAACAGAAAGAAAAGGAAAGGACACAGCCTTAGAGGAATGAGACATTACCTTTGGAGCGCACGATGTAACACTGTTTCTGTAAATTTTACACAAAAATGGCAGAAATAAATTGTAATACATTTTCAGACAAAACTGAGTCTATGTTTTATTAAATACAAGTTTTAAAGCTTAATAGTAAAAACCAAGTTGTATGCAGAATAAGGATGCCTAAAAGAGGGCTCTAAATTTTCTTTAGGATACAAGGTACTTTGAAAACTACAACAAATTCTCCTTAAAACCAAAAAGAAACCTCTGGCCATAACCTGCTTGAGGAAACTATTTATGAAGATAAATGGTTAGAAAAAAAAAGAATCCTCCCTCTCCCCTCTAAATCTCAACCCAGCAGAAGCATCAGAACACACAGACAACTGAGAGCAGGTGAATAACTGATGGGAACAGGTTTATTCACATGCTTGTGGTTACAAGGGAGTCCAAACGCTCTGCTGAGTCCCCTCCTGAGTGGGCACCTCAGAGGCTGGTACCCCCCCCAGGAGCTTGGATGCTGCCATTTATAGCTTCAAGTACCTTAAGTCATTATCAATTAATAAGTCAGTCGTGCATTTCATAAGCAGCTGATGTGCTCCTCCTGTTGTGATGCTTTCCTAAAGCTAAGGAAAAAACAAACCCAAAGCCAAGGTGGCTGCTCTCAAAGGTGTGCACTGCTAGGAGACTGCTTCTCTTCAGGAGGACAGAAAATCAAACCGTGTGGTGAATGCAAAGACAACAAAGTGTGCACTTGCTACTGCCATATTTTCCTCTGGTGTAATTCAGAACAGCAGCAAGGTCCTAACAAAGCATTTTCTGTTGAGTTTACCCATCTTTTTATTTATTTATTTTCCCCCTCCCCAAATTATGCCCCTGCATAAGTGATCTTTTTATTACTTACTGCACAGAAAAGCATCGTGTGAATGCTCTCCCGGGGGCTGTGCTTTTATGTGATCCAGCCCAAGGGACCTGCCTGTGTGGTAAGTGCATTTCTATCACTTTTGCTCAAAGGTAACGTAGCAGAACCCCTGCTTGTTTGGAAGTTTGAGATTTGTACATTACTGTCAATTGTTTGATAATTAGCTCAGAGGTATTCCATTCACAGTAAATAATAAAAAAATAACTGTTGATTAGAAAAATATCAGGTTTGAGACACCAAAGAAACTTAGAAATGAACCACTTCTTTTAATATGCTGGCAATACTGAGAAATCTTTTGTAAAAAAAAAAATCAAAATAAGAGTCCTCACAATTTATTTTAGCCTTCATTTAGCAGATCAAAGTGGTTAGTTTGTTGGAACTTAGTAGCTAGGCATAGCACCATATATTAAAAAAAACCCAACCTTTTAAAAAGAAACAAACAAAAAGCCCACTCTGGTTTTGAGCAAGAAAGCAGAGCTTGAGAGACATGAAACCAACATTATGGAGAAAAAAAACAAACAAAAAATAATAAAATTTAAATCTAGCACTAATAGCAAAACAGCCTTAAGTTTTAAATAGCTTTTGAACACGGTAGCAAGAACTCCAAGCATCTGAATTGATAAGGAACACAACCTAGGACTGGCTCTAAGTTGGAATCAGAGTTTATTCCTTGGTACACTACAGGGCTAAATAACAAGGCAATAAATTAATTATGCAAAATTTCCTAATGATGACAAAGTGACTGGTGACTTTTTTGCCTCCTACTGTTTTCTTTATGCTTCTATTTTTCTCCAAAGCGCAGCTTGATGGATTTTTGTCTGACTAAGGAAGCAAAGTTAAGCCCATGCAAGAGTCTGGAGGATCAGGAGTCGCGTTAACTTTCTAGTACTTGATATACTCAAGTCACAAGAGTTGCATTTCTTTTGTCTTCCAGGTTGGGCATGGCCACACACACGATGGAGTTGCTCTAAAGAGACCCTCAGCAGATCATCTCGACTGAGAAGCAGAACACGTGGCTCAGGAAGAACATCGCTCAACACGTGATAGGGCCACGGAGCTGGAACATCTCAGATCAGTTTGACTGTCCCTCCCCTCTGCCTTTGAATCAGGGACCTAAGGCATGAGCTGTACCTGGGCAACACTCTAGATGCACTAATAATAGATTGTTAGGGGTTAGAAGGGACCTCTAGAGATCATCATCATCATCATCATCATCATTTTGCAGCAGCTCAGTAAATATAGGGGAGTTTATAGAAAAAGAAAGATGATTCCAGAATGGTTCCTGCCAACCTCTACCCCATTCTAGGGATTCCACTTCAAGATTATCTATGTGGAAACAGGACAA
Organism: Megaceryle torquata; assembly: GCA_024611175.1. Lineage (NCBI taxonomy): Eukaryota > Metazoa > Chordata > Aves > Coraciiformes > Cerylidae > Megaceryle > Megaceryle torquata. Next base: position 14,534 of record JANIJG010007040.1, on the reverse strand, counting down.
TGAAAAGATTAACACACTTGGGTGGTGTTCAGAACACTTGGCTAAATAACTGATGCTTCAAAAGGAAGTTATTCACAGTAAAGAATCAAATTAAAAGGCAGCACTATCTGAAAATACAAACAGCCAATTTATCCCTTGGAGTCTTCAACACAAGTCTGCAATGAAATGCTCCAACAGATCTTTGGGCAAAGAAAACTGAAATTCCAATATTTCACAAATCTAACCAGTATAAAGGGATGGTCTCTGGATTCTTTCCAGTGGTGTAACAAGATGCACTTCTGGGGAGTAGGAAATGGTTTTTTTTAGACACGTGTGAACAGACTTGGCTTATTTAAAGGACGTGTGCAGGAAAAAAACCAACTAAACCAACCCAGAATCCTTTCTTAGCTAAACACTCTCCTTTCAACCCAAGTGTAAGAAAAAAATAAACCACAAAGAAGTGGGGAAAATTAGTCAATGAGTACTAAACACAGCACTTCTGATTATACACACACACTTCCAACTCTTAATTCTACTTTTCCATCTCACCAGTTTCTACCAGTGCTTTCACTTCTGTTCATTCTTTTAACACTGGCCTCACTGGAGCTTCCTAATGATACTGACACTGTCTTTCCCATTTCCAGTTCTCTATTGTTGCATCTAAAAGCTTCAAGCTCATTCATTCCAGATAAATTCCTGATGACTCAGAAAGAGCTGGTGGTAGTTTAGGATTGGGCAGATGTTTGTTTGCATTAAGATCAGGCTGGAGCCCCTACGACCACATTAGGTTCAAACCATTAAAAAGAAAAACAAACAAACATAAATCTGAAGACTGCCCTTCACATTTTTAGGATATGCATCTGAAGAGTATTTTTGCCACTGAAAAACTACTGAGCATTCTTTTGAGTATAAGAAACAATTTCAGCTTAATGTGTATCACTAAAGGAAGCAAACATTCTATGAAAGAAAAGCTGTATAGATGCACAAGATATTCCCTAAAGTAATCAGACAAATGTCACCAAGCAAGACTAATTGCTTTCAGATATTGAATTTGAAAGCTAAAGTCAGAAACTCCCGAGATAAAAATCTTTAGAAGTTCTTTCCTGCTTTGAATGTTGAAATTTAAACTCTCCACATTACAAAGCAGAAAACAACCTTCACCTTAAAAAAAAAATCTGTATGAAAAGAACTATGCATTTCAGAGAATCACAGACTGGTTTGGGTTGGAAGAAACCTTTACAGGTCACCCGGTCCAACCTCCCTGCACTGAGCTGGGACATCTGCAACTAGAGCAGGGTGCTCAGAGCCCTGGCCAACCTCACTTGGAATGTTTCCAGGGATGGGGCAGCAACCACCTCTCTGGGCAACCTGGGCCAATGTTTCAGCACTGTCTGTGTCAAAAAATTTCTTCCTTCTCCCCAGTCTAAATCTCCCTCTTAGTTTCAAACCATCACTCCTTGCCCTGTCCCAACAGGCCCTGCTCAAAAGATTGTCCCCATCTTTCTTATAGGGCCCTTTAGGTCCCAAAAGGCCATGATAAGGTCTCACTGTTTCACCACCCATCCCTGCCTACTGGTAAACTGAGTAATCAAACATGAACCTGACCTTGCAAGCGACTGCAGACACACACACAGGCCCTTTATGAGCAGCTACTGTATAGATCCTGCACCTGTACATACTCACTCCCAGCATCAGCTGCAGTACTGGAGGCCAGAGGTGGGATTCAGCTCAAATGAATAAACCTGACTATAGGAAAGGCAGCCACAAGCAAGGCTGGCACTTCAGCTGCTAGTCAGACCCAGGGAGAACACAACTGCCACCATATAGGCACCTTGAGCTGCCCCTATACTCCCTGTCCTGCCTGGCTGGATGTACAGCTGCTGCTCCAGGAGCTCAGGCTGTCGTGCAGATGCTACATCCTATTGGCACCCCCCGCCTTGGGGTGCCCACTGGTGTCTCAAACAGCATTAGATGTCCGAATGCGGTGAAATGAAAACAAGCCCTGGTCTAGGAGGTCACAAGTAAGACACAAGACCTTCTGAAGATCCTCATCCTTCTCTCCCAGAAGCTGAAGGAGAAGTGGGACAGCCCAGGTCCCTAAAACCAGCTTTAGATACAGGCAGCTGAGTTAAACCTACACGGACACAATTGTCTTTAGGTATCTTACCCTGCCTGAATTCCCAAGCTACACCTTTCTCTTTACAGTAATTTCATGACAAATATATTGACTTTTTGGAAGAAGTCTTCATCTTTTCAAATGCTTCTGTATTTTATGAAAATGCTCTTAAATACTGGTCATTTTATTGTCCCACATAAATTGTAATTTAGCATCCAACACAACATGAGGTTGTTTTGGTGTGTGGGGAGACAAGGTGTTTACCTCTCTCAAAACTAATGGAACAAGGAAGCTGAGTCTACTAAGCACAAGGGGAAGCAAACGCCTTCTGAATCAAATGCAAGAGAGAAAAGAAACTTTAGAGCCCTCAAATGACAGCTTCTTGACCAATGTGACATCATTAAGTTTGCATGTATATGGTTCAGATAAGCTTAAAAATGGAAAATCGTGCCAGGAGAGCCCAAAAATAAGTCAAGTAGAAAATAGTGAACCACTGCTGTTCAGAGAGCTTATTAAAACATAGGGGGTTTTTCCATATAAAGATTGCTTTCCATATTAATTACACCTATAGCCATTCAGAATTACTGTAAGGAAGCACAATATCTAAAGTCTGGTTTGAAGGTAATAGAAAAGAAGTTTTTGACATGATTTTATCTCTAAGGAAAGCCAGAAGAGGGGTAACTGAAAGACTTCCTCTTCAGCTCTTACTCATTTTCCATTTTTAGGGCATTCTTTAGGAAGAGACCTAAAAATGTCTCTTATCTGAACTTCATCATATGATACTGAAGATCTTTTTCAGGCAAAGGAAAAAAAAAAAGAAAGATTCTAGAGGACAATTTCCTCCTTTACTGCAGACAGTGAAGCGCCATTCATTCTTAGCCCCCAAGAAAGATGGCAAAGAAAAAAGTTTGTCTAGTTAAGTAACTCCACTAAACACCAGTGTTAGTTCACAAAGTTCTTCTCAGCACAAGCCCCAAATTATAATCCAGATATTTCCAAATACAAACTGTTGAACATTAATAGAAATTAATTTCTTTTTTTTTTAAGGGAGTTAACAAGAGGAATAATCACATAAAAATTAGCAAGTTTAAATATACTAATAATGAACCTAGAATGCAACTGCTTTGACCAGGAGAGCCTGACATATCAGACCTGAGTATCTGTTGAGGGTACAGTGTCATAAGATTTCTACAATTTAACAGAATATGGCCACATAGTAGAATGGATTTTTAGGGGGGTTTTTTTTATGGTAATGAAGGAAAAATCTGATTATCAGGATGTAATTTTAGGGTATTGGTACCAAAGTAGATGGTATATGCACAAGTAAACAGAACTATGCAGCAATACAGAATAAAAGCACATCAGAAACAAACAAACAAAAAAATAATTAAGAAAAAAACCAAATTAAAACAATAAACAGAACCCAACTCATCCTCCCCCTGAAAAACAAACCAACCAACCAAAATTGCAAATCATCATAATTTAAAGAGCACGTGCAAAACCCACCCCTAGAACTCACTCCCTTTTGCATACGAAGCTCAAGGTCATAATTTGGAGGTCATCTGTTAAGATTTGGTTGGTGCACACACAAAGCCAGAGAATCTGCTTTTGGGACACTGCAAGCTTACTGCAGAAGCCATATTTTTAGGGTATAAAAACAACCCCAAAACCCCAAACCCAACAAAACAACAACCAAGGACCACCCAGGTATTACCAGCTTCTAATCCCAATGAACACCACAAGCAAACTGTGATAACTAATTTCCTTTTCCTACTTCCACTTCAGGAAGCCACTCAAGCCTATGTGAAATAAGGCAGATAACACAGTTAAGAGATAATTTAGCAATACCATCTTTCTCATGAACAGCGCTTCTCTGTTTAAGAAAAGCTCAACTGTCACATTACATCTACTCACATGAAAAATTGGGAACCATTGGTATGTTTCCCTCGGTTTGCCATTGACAAAAGGAACGCTCTGTCATGTTTGAGAATAAAGTTTTCATCTGTTTGAAGAAAAAATATGTTTTGTCAGATTTTTTTTTTTGGTTTTGATTTCCCCCCCCCCTCTTGATAAGGAAAGGCAAGTCTAGTTTTCTTAGTAACTGATGGATGCTATAAGGAGAAATTCTGGTGCTGCTGAAGAAACATGAATAGGTTGGGGGAAGAAAGAAAAAAAAACCAAACAAAACAACAAACCAACAAATTCAAAAAACCAAAAGTCAAATGAAAACAAGCCTCTCAAAAGTTAAAGTAGAAGCAGGTGTGAGACAGAAAACATTCTTAAAGAAAGTTTCAGATATAGTGCAAACACTTCTAATGAAAGAAAATATTTACAGTCATTATTAGTACCTTCAATAAACATTAGATTCTTAGACTCAGATCACTTTCTGAATAAGAACAAGGTTGGCAGATTAACTGACGTCCTAAACCAAGACTTTTAACACCTATGATACTGCTATTTCTACAGCATGCATCTCAGGTAGTAAGATCTAGAGGAAAAAGCCATTTCTCTGGCATGGCACATTGAGAAATGGCCACCTATCCATTCACAAGTCTCAAAATGTACAAGGAAAAAAACCAAACACACCCCTAGAAATCTGAATGAGAAACTAAACAACATATTATTCCTGCAACCCAATTATAAAATCAGTTAAGACTGAACTAAACATGCATTTTCTCTTCCAGTGAATTAAAAGCAGCTTTCTGGTTGTACAGCACAATAGAAAACCAAATCTTCTGGAGTTCATTTTCCAAGGTAAAAATCAGTAAATTTGAGGGTACAAAAGCATGATTTTTAAGTTTACACATCACAACACAATGCTGCACGTTTAACACTCACCGCCTTCAGAAACAAGCCCTAGTTAACTTCTTCACCAATGGATCTATTCAAGACTTTCTTTTGACTAAAGACTGTAATAATCCCAACATCAAACTAGGGCTGTGTTTAAGACAAAATTAATGGTGTGCACTTAACCAGGCAGAGCTACTTGTAAAATACACAGAATCAGGGGATGTTACATAAATCTATATAGTGCCTTTATTCATGCTTGAATACCACAGCAACTACCTGGGTTTCTTGCAAGAACAACAACAAAAAAAGAATTAGATGTCTTTAAATGAATACTTTGTAAACTCACCATTGTCCTTCCAACAACAGTTTTTTTAAAAAAAGAGGTAAATGTACATTTATTTATAAATCCTTTACAAGTAAAATAGCTTGTGTGGCATGTGAACAAAGTTAAAAACACTTTTGGGAAAGGAACACTGAGCGTACAAACCTTGAATAGGGAAGGGGAGGAAAAGGGACATGAACAGAAGAAGAAATAACTGTTTAGAGCTGGAAATTATGGCAGTGTTCTCTCAGAATAAGTCTTTAGCCCTCAGGAAGGTTAGACACAGAACTCTCCAGTTCTCCAAGCAACACAGATACCCATCTACAAACGGACGTTATCGGTTGTCTATATATTTACTAGGGAGGGTACAAGGGAACAGAGTTTGAATTTGTGTTACTGAGCTTTTGTCTCTTACCTTTTCATTTTGCAAAAGACCACATTCTCTATAAACAAAAGAATATGTTGACAGTTTTAGGCAGGAAGATAGGAGCTTATTCATGAATAAAGTTGCCTAACCTCCATGCTGAAAGTCACGTTTAACCAATAATGTTAGCCTTAATTAATTGTCAGTTAAAGTTAAATATTACCAAAAAAATTATCTGAAAGTCATGCATATAAAAAGAAATCTCATGCAGCATTAGTTTCATGCAAAAGGTGATCTATAAGTAGACCTGTTTTCATTAAGTAGCTTGGGAATCATGACTTGTTTATCTCAGAACTGAGTAAAAGAATCTGCAAAGACATATTTCCTCTTACCTTTAAAATAGCCACCATAAATAGATTCGCCTCCTTTTCCATTACCTACAGATTACAAAGCATGAATTAAAACTTTTATTTAATTTTTGAGAAAACAAAACAAACAAACCAACCCCAGCATATTAAGATTCCACCAGTTCATAGCAAACCAGGATACTCTGGCCAGTTACTAGTATCTAAGCAGAAGCTCCTAAATGAAAAGTCACGGCCGTGCATGGTCCTGCTGACACTCAAACTACTGAGAATGAAGATTGCCTTGGTGCCTCTGAACGTGGGAAAGTCTGAAGCAGGGCTCCAAAGGCTAATCCTCAGCTGGTACTGGCTAAAGCAGCAGCAGACAGAACAGCAGCAAGCAACAAAAAGAGACAACAATAGGTGTCACCAACTGAAGCAAAGGAAATGAAGAAACTCCTGGAAAATCTCCTTTTAGAGACTTCTCTATTAAACACTTTTAGCTCATTTATTACTTTATTATTACTTTTAAACTTATTCAAAGCAGTTAAGTCCCTCTATCAATAGAGCATTACTCGTGTCACCTCTACTGCAGGAAAAAAAAACCCAGCAGTTGGGGCTACAGTTTGAATTCTTGTAATAATTGTTTTAATAATTATTTTAATAAAAGGGATGTTACCACCTCCAGAGAGGGTGTTTGGGTTTTTTTTTTTTCCTTTTGAAACTTAAGACATTTTTCTAACCCAACTATTATTTCAGTTGAAACATTTTAAAATTTCAAAAATAAAAAAAGTGATCTGTGTTATGCTTCACAGCAAACAAAATCTTTATGGCACTGTAATACTTTCATGGCATTTACTGAAGTTACATTGTAGCCATGTTAACTGTAATGTTTCTGTTCCATTGAAAACATTTCAGCTTATTTAAAAGTGTCATTTACCTTCGCTGAAGTCCCCACCCTGAATCATGAAGTTTTTCACCACGCGATGGAACGTAGTGCCTTTGTAACACAGCTTCTTGCCAGTTGTTTTGCCAATTCCTTTTTCACCTGCAAGTTAAACAAAAAGAATCTGCTGATTGTGACTGAATGAATGCCAAGGGTTTTGCCTCTCTCGTGCTAATGGAGGTAAGAGAGGGATCAGAATAGCACAAGTATAAAAGATAAGCCAATCCTGCCAGTTGCCTTTTCACCCTCCATTATTAGCAGAAGGGGCTCCTTTACAAGGGGAGTCTTGAGGGAAAATGAGGTGGTTTCTTAAAAAAACCCCTCTAAATTTCCTCTCCTCCCAGAAAAGTCTGTTTATTAACCACCCACACAGGACAATTTATAAGGAAACAAGAGTTTATGACAATGATGGGTTAACTATTTGCTGTGGTTACAGCTACACTGCTACCTTGGCTGAAGCTTAGAGTCCTTCTCAAACCACTTGTACATCTGGATGTGGCAGCTGAACCCCAGGAGGAAAATGTGAGCTGGGAACAGGCTTCAACTCAAGCAGGAAACCTGCACAAACCGGTCTCCCATTTGTGAAAAGACTTGACAGAACAGGAGAACAAATTCATCTATACAAGAAGTGTTCTAGCATGAACTGAATGAAAATTGTAACATGGGGAAAATAAACAACAAACAACAATCCCCCAAACCCTGATCCGCTACCAGGGTCATTCTGACCCAGCAGCAGAAGCCAAACCAGGCCACAGGACTTGCTAATCCTTTCTGAGCCTGAGATTTCCTAAGTGGTACTCTGTGAACTCCCAGGGCAGCTGCAGTTCAAGCCTACTGGTGATTTCTCAGAAAGACATCCCAGAATCTCCAAGCTTCATTAACATTTCTTCCAAAATTCAGAAGAAAAACTGTCCTGGGCATGTGGAAGAGGGTCCTATGACTGGCAGGGCAGGGGAACCCATCAGTAGGTTCACACGAGGGATTTATACTGGGCCAGTCGGGGAACACACACGAGGAACTGAATTTAGCTTCTGAGAAGAGGGGAGCTGGCAGAATGTAGCAATTAAGAGTAATACATATATTATACCCTAATTATTAGGAGTAATAGGTATATTATACTCCATGCAATAGCTAAAATCCCACCTAAACTACCTGTGCAGGAGATATTCTGAAATTAGACAGGACAAATAACCCAACATTCAGTTTCATCCCATCACTGGGGGGATGAAGAGGCATTTGTGGACCAGCCTGTGCTGCCAACCCCATTTGAGGTATTTGCAATCAGGTGCCCAAGAATGGTTTCCATTCAAGATTATGAGAAGGGAGGCTCCTGACAAAGCACCAGAGGAGCTTGTGGTTATTCAAGAGGTGGACTGACTTAAAGGACCTGCAAGCTCCAGTTTGCAAGTGCAGATGTTTGAATTTAAAGGCAAGGAGCCTCTTGCTGTCCCATCTGTGACGGTAGCCAGGTCTATTTCTGATGCCAATGTCAGGCTGCAGGAAGGCAGCCAGGATCACCCCGTCCTTCCTCCATCTGTTTCTGACAAAAACCATCTTGGCTCGCCACACAGAGACTGCGGAGGGAGCAGCAGGCATGACGATGGGCACAGCACTGCAAAAGCTGAGCTCTGGTCTTTTTGCTCGGGATGTAACAGCTTGAGAGGAGTGAAACCTCTCTCACAGGGACACAGCAGCAGGACAAGGGGTAAATCAAGGTGGTGTGAGGTCTGTAACAGTCTCAGTGAGGACAGAACCTGCAGCTGGGTTGCCTTTATCAGCTGAGAGGCAGGTGGGTACCCACACATGGCTAAGGAAAAAGAACATGTTGGGCTGGCCTAGCAGGTGGAATCCTGAAGTTATGTAGCATGGAAGCTGGAGTCTGGTTAAAGACTCCAGCTGAAGACACCAGGGAAAGCTGTACAGCCAGCTTTAGAACAGAATTCAAATAGGGATGCAGAATAAAATCAGGCTTTTTTTGGGGGGGTTGTTTTGGTTGGTTGTTGTTTGGGTTTTGTTTTTTTTTTTTTAAATTGCTCTTTCTTCTGCTTCCTTCATTTTTCCATCATCTCCAACACCTTTTCCTTTCTTTACCTCCAGCCAACATTGTTCTAGCGCAGCTGCCCTACAGATGTAAACAATTCTTCAGAGCCACAGAAGACAAGGCTCACACATTCTGCTATTCAGGCTGCTCCTGCATTTTATAGGTCTTGTCTTTTGTGATCTAGTCTGATTAAGATAAACTTTAAAGGAGTTCCCATTTTTCTATAGCTGTATCATTCTTTCCCATTCTTAGTCTATCCCTATGCTTTAATAAGCAGAAGGGATTAAAAAAACCCAGAAAGGAGACTATAAAGAGGAAGCATCACCACACAGACCTTAAAAAGTAATTAAAAGGGATATGAACTGTTCCTTCCACAAGTTCATAGTATGATAGAGCTCTTCTAAATCTTCACTGAGATTATCTACAACATGTCACATTCTGGGATTTGAGCTCTGACAAGATGGGACTTTAAGAAGTTAATGCATCAGGATATCAAATTTGTGTCATATAACCGGTTAGCTAAGAGCTGTTCACTAAGGCCAGATGTTGAAATGCTGCCTGGAAAGTCTTGCTGGAGCCTTTCGATGATTTGGAAAAAGAGTTATTTCAGGTACAAGGTAGAGGCTTCACTGGTGCAGTTAATTCAAGGTATAGTGCAAGTCACTGAGCGTTCCAGCGTGAAAAAAGACCAGGAGATCACCAAGAGACACAGAATTCCCATAAACAACACACAACAACTCCCACAACCACCTAATCAAGGTTCATCTTCAACTTAAAAGCTGAAAAATCCCTGAGGAACAGCCCAGACCAAAAATATCCCCTTAAAGCCTTACTACCCTTAGCTCTGCAATTGTTAGAGGATGTTTTTAAAAGTTAAGTACTTCTTAAAAAAAATTAAATAAAGAATGGGTTGAAGGGTGCTACTTTATACCCAGACATTCTTCTGTCAGTGCTGTTTGATCTCACGGATCTCCTCTCTCCCACCAAACAATCCCAGGATTTCTAAAGGACCAGCACATTCCCTTTTATTTCTTTACTTAAAAAACTAAGTTCTCTCTGATTTAATAAATGCTCCTGTCCTCTGATCCCTGTGCAGCACTTCAATACACCTGAAATACACTCAACATTTTATTCTAGATAATTATTTTATAAGAAAAAAATTCATAGACATTCAAAGTTTTATGCAGTGTCTCAAGTCATTATACTGTGCAGTGAGATTAATAGGCAATGAGTCCTCTGATAACTCCTAAAGTCCTGATAAATCCTAAGGAATTGCTGCCTGTCACTTGAGTGATCAATAATTCCACTGTAGTCTCAGCCTTGTCAATCATTTCTACCTACAGGAGCTCCACATTAGGGACAAAAGAAATAAAAAACAAAACCAAACCATTGTTGTTCCATAATCTATAATTTGCATTCTATAATCAAGTATTATCTCCACTACTCTAAACATTCACAATTACAGAATACCACAGAATTTCCTGCTCTGCATTGTTCAAACCCTCCTCAGAATTAACAAGTCTCAGCTTGGTTTTAACCAGAAAAAAAAATAAATACCAAAACAACCAAATGATCACCACTATTATTATGCTGTGGTTTCTACTTGCATAACCAAATAATAATTGTAAGAAACAGGAAGAATCTTGCATTTAATTAAGGTACTTACCAGAGCACAAGCAAAGGAAGTTTTTGCAAGTCTTTGGACATATGTCTGAGAAAAGCTGAAACATAATTCGACCAACTAGAAGATAAAACAAATAAAAATTAAGATGTTTGTAACTCTTTATAATGTTATAAGAAAATCTGCATATCAATAAATCAGCATGGCTTAAAAAGATAATTTTCTGAGATATTTTATCAAGCAGAATAAGAAAATGAGGTAAATATGCAAACAGTAAAACGAGTAGCAGGAAAGAACAACACTGTAAAAAAATTAAAGTACTCTCTTCACATTTAATTTATTAAGCAATCTTAATGATTCCTTTTTGATTTGAACCTGAAAAGTCAAACTGATTTACTAACATGGTTTACCCTGTCAATTCATTTCTGTTTTGCAAAAGAAAACGAGATGCTATAAGTACAGGTCCTTAGAGAGATGGGGAACTTCCTCCCTTAACCCCCCAAGTAACATGGTTCTGCAAATAGATTAATAATTATCTTTTTCCCTGTGTCCACTGCCTAAAAAGCCCAACCAACTCAGTTCCATCCTGTGTTGATGATTACAGATACATTGGCACTTTTGGCCTAAAATCCTTGTTTTAAAGTAAAATAAAAATAGGTGAACCAAATAGGAAAGGTGAAAGGCAAGAAGAACAATAGAATCATAGAATCATTTGACTTGGGAGAGACCTTTCAGATCATGGAGTCCAACAGTTAGCCCAGCACTGCCAGGGCTCCACTGACCCCTGTGCCTCAGCACCACAGCTCCACGGCTTGGAAACCCCTCCAGGGATCACAGGGACTCCACCACTGCCCTGGCCAGGCCTGGACAACCCTCAAGGGAACAAATTGTTCCTCAGGTTGAACCTGAACCTCCCCTGGTATAACTGGAGGCTGGTTCCTCTTGTCCTGTTGCTTGTTCCTTGGAAGGAGAGCCCGACTCCACCTGGCTCCAACCTCCTGTCAGGGAACTGTCAAGAGCCAGAAGGTCTCCCCTCATTAGGGGGAGGCCAATTTCAGGACTAATGCTCCACTTCCCAAATACTATGAACCAAATGTTACTTTCTCTCTATGCAAAGTGAACAGAGTATTTCTCTCTCTGTCTCTGTACAGCTACCCATGGTGGTTGTTATCCCACATACCTTGGAAAACTATTAATATTCTTCTCTATATCAAACCACACTTCAGCAGAACAATTTTAGAACCAATTCACATTTTCTACTTTATCTTCTAAGATACCAGGACACACATTGCTAAAGGAAAAAAAAAAAAACAAAAAACCAAAAAACCTCCCAGATACATGGTTAGGATTTTTTTTAAAGACATAATTAGCAAAGAAAAAGTTCTCTATAGGTTGTGAAATAAGCCCTAAAAGCCACACTGTTGGCCAGCATTAGAAGGAAACCAAGAAAAATCTGTCGATGAGCACCACCCTCTAGTGGTGTACACTGTTAAGACTTCAAAGACCACTTTAAAAAGTAACTACACAAGGAATTACTTTTCCTTCCCTGAAATAAGTAAATAATATTGAAGTTCATGTTATTTTATTCAGTATTTCAACACCAACAAAAGTTTTGAGTGGCTCCTAAGAAACTGTGTTAAATTTTAAGGCTTTGTCCAAACACCTACAATTGTCAACAAGGTGATTTGTTGGTTCAAAACCAGAGAAAGAAAATAAAATAACACAGATGACCTGTATTTTGGGCTCTTTGATGATTTACTGAGGTGAAAGCTGCCAAATAACTAATTGGTGTCACTGTCCATGGGCTCCAGAAGGGGCTTCTGCCCTCAAGCATAAGCAGCATTAAGTTTTCTGGTTGCAAGTCCCTGTCCCACATAAAAAAACCCACCATATTTAGCAACTTCAGCAGCAGACACCACCACTTCTGTCCTCTGGTGGAAGAGCAACCTCTTAAGCTCTTGAAGATGTCAAGGCAGAACATGGGAAAAGACACTCATGATTACAGTACTGGGATTTCACCGCTGTCCTTCACTACCAACACTAACGGCTGTCGGCCTCCCGTGCCCTTCAACTCCTCCAAACAGATTGAAATGCACATCTCCAACTCCAAGGGTGCAGGTCCAGTTTGAAAGATGAAGACATCTCTCCTGAGCCACGAGGAGGATGAAAGTACTTTAGCAGAACCCAAAGTACTGCTCACCCTGGTCTATCCAGCTCTATCAAGCGTTGCTGTGTGCTTATAAGACACGGACCAGGCACCCATCTGGTGGGTTCCTATCTGTATTTCACCTAAACTGCATCAGTACCATTCTCACTGGAAGGTTTTGTTTTCCCCTGGCAAACAGGCAATTAAGTGTGGCAGAGAAAGATCAAATACACCTTTTCACACCTTGGTCAGGCAAATAGATACGAAAGAATGGCTGTTAATAAAAAAAACAAACACAAAAACAGTGTGTAAAAAAGTATGCTTAGAACCTATGATGCATCTTTCTCTCACTTCTTCCCTCAAAAAAAATTGAGGCCAATGAGGAAACATCTCGTTTTGAACTTGGAACCGAGGTATACACTGACAAAACAGATTTTTAGGAAAAAAACCCAACCAAACACAAACCAAACCAAACCAACCAACCAAAGAAACAAAAAAACCCCATTTGAGATGCTACTAATTCCCTCAGATGTAGACACCTCTTCTCTGAAACCATTCACTGTCACTTAAAATTGGAAATTTTCTCTTTGTCCAGCTTTGTTTCCCTGATAGAAAGGTTACTGGATTAGGGAACGAGCTTTCTGTGACTGCCTCCAGTAGTAAATTAAAACAAACCATTGCTCAGAGTTACTCAAGCAGGTGAAGCTTGCTCACAAACCCACCCAAACTCCTCGATTGAGTTAAGCCAAGAGAAGATCCTGCAGAGAAACTTCACTCCCAGACTAAAGCAAAAAACCCACCAGGATTATATTTTTAACCATCAAACCCCCACCTAACACAAGACGCAAACCTTCCAGTGCCACAAAGAAGTTAGAGAAACGATGAAAAATAAATAAAAAACTTTCTTTTAAAGCATCAGCAGGCATCTAATTTTAAATGAATGGTGTTCTCCATCAAAGACTGATTCCCACAGCTAGGAAGACGTGCAGGGTACAGTTTACAGTTCATTACTTTTGGTGTGAGCCAACACCATAGAAACTTATCCAACCGTAGCTATTTGTCAAACAACACTTGGAGTATTTTTATTTGTTAGCAGGCTTCTAACTTATTTGGAAAGGTATTTTTTGATAGAAATGATGAGTGAATGGTGACAGAAGTCTTTACTTCACTGGTAATTACACACGGTAAGTGATGTCTTTATAGTGTCTAAGATGTTTTGAAGTTGGAATTCAAAAAGCGCTATCTGGAGCTAATGAGCTATAGCAATTATAGAAACCAGAAGGCATAATGAACAGAAAGAATCCAATTTCAGAGCTCTATTTACAAATTGAAAGATTAAAATCTTTTCTTCTCCTGTTTTATTTTTGAACCCCTGATCTGTTTTTCAGCTGAGGAAGAACTAGTACTTCATCCAAATTAAGTGGGGGGAAAAAAAAATTCAGCATAAAAATATTGACGCTATTTTCTAATAAGAGCTCCTGCAAGCAAAGCTTATTAAAATTATTATTGATTTCCAATGGTTATCCAGCAATTTTCTCCAATTTAGCTACTTGAACTTTTTAGAAACAACCTCAGGAGCCAAACACATATTTTTTACATGGAAAATATAATCAAGCAAACTGTTTCACTAGATGATCTTATGTTTAGGCCATGAAGGTGTCAATTACAGATGGGCACTCCCAAAATAAACCTAGTTATTCCAGATTATATGGATTGGTTTTGTTTTTTCCCAGTTTCTTACAGCAAATCAAGAAGCCACTGCAGGACTTCTCTCAGGAATATCCTGCTGCCACTGGCACCCTGGGCTGCACCCCCAGCAGTGTGGGCAGCAGGGGAGGGGGGGATCCTGCCCCTCTGCTCCCAGG
>JANIJG010007039.1:94338-108768 GCA_024611175.1 Megaceryle torquata | reverse complement strand
GAGCTGAACCAGGAGCTCCTCAAATGTAGTTCTACGTAGGGCTACAGAGATGCTGAGGGGCTGGAGCGTCTCTGTGCAGGAGGAGGACAGGCACGGAAAACGCTTGGCCTCGGAGGGTAACTAGAACTATTTACCTCTTTCAACATAAGCCCAAGATCAGTTTGAAAGCTTGTCCCGTGTCATATCACAGGTTCATTACAGCATCACCTAAGTAGTTGCATATATATTCCAGGAGAGGTATGACCAAGAAACACGCTGACTGCACACAACGTGGTGCAGCAGACACCTTACAAATGAGCCCAGCACTTTGCAATCCCCACAGAAATTCCTCAGCATACAAGAACAGATCAAGGGAAAAAAAAAAAAGACTTGTAAAGCAGCTGAAAACCTTTTGGAAGCAGCACACTGTGCCCCAGCCCTGGGAGGAGAGCCCCTGGCTCAGACTGGGCCTGAGCTACCCTTGCTCTTAACAGCCAAAGTGGTGGTAATGACCTGCCCCGGCCAACCCCCATCTCTGCCCTTGCAGAGAGCGACAATGATTGGCACTTTCAAATTAATTCGGTTAGTCCTGGAGATCTACTCCCTGCCCACAGCAGCGAGCAGGGCCAGCTCTGGGGAAACCCATCGTGAGTGCAAGAGGAATGCCAAGTTCAAGGGTCTCCCAACTGCAGTGCAAAGTTCAGAACACATTTCTGCTGAGCAGGGAGCTGCTCCTCGCTGCATCCTTAACCCCTGGCAGCCGAGCACCGCGGCACATCGCTGAGGTGGGAAGGTCAGCTGCTGCTTGAAAATCTGAGGCTGGAGCCTCAGCTAATATCGAGGAGCACGGTTCTTCTTCACAGCAACAGGGCCACTGTGCTTCAGACACGTTCAGCGTCTGTCCCAGGCCAAGCAGAAGTTCAGCAGGAGAGACAGCCAAACGACAAAAGCTGGCTGAAGAGCTGCAGCACCTCACCGCTACCCCTCCGAAAGCAACTTTACGTGCTGAAGGACCAGCAGTACCATCATGTGGTAAAAAGCAACTGAAATAACAAAGCCCAGTAATAATAATCCAACCATAAAAGCAGGTGGACACTCGGTTTAGTCTCCCCTTGACTGCTTTTATGATGTTGTGACAGACTTCAGAGCACAGCAAGCTCATGGGCGTCACTCAGGTCCTTCCCAGAGCAGAATAGGAACCCACACCCTGGTTTTCTTTGTCCTTCTTGCACTGAAGCGAATCCCCATTAAACAGTATTATGTCCATGGCAAAGTGCTCAGTGACTCCAGCGTGCTTTGGGACACGCTGAGGAAAGCCACAGTCTTTGCACCCACTTAGATGAAGAATTCACTGACCTTAGCATGAAGCGTCGGACGGGTTTCCCTCAAAGCATTACAGTCCTGGCTCACCAAGTCCAGGAGGGAGGAGCTGTCTTTCTGGGATGTGCGTGATCCCACCAGCACCACGTGAGCATCTCACGGTCATCACCCACGGGAGGTGGCACAGGGCTGAGGGAGCACAGCACTGCTTGGCAGCCTTTCGCTGGGAGGCTCCGAAAGCCCAGGGGATGGATCCAGGTCTTTCAGATATCACAAGCACTGGACTGTCTTTTCCTCCTGACTGGTAATTGCTTGGCAATGGATCAGGAGAAAAGTGCTGCAGATAATTGTGCGTATGCGATTCTGCAGCTCTACAAAAGCATTTGATGTTTCTTCTCCTTGTTCAGGTAATGGACAATTTTTTTTTCTTTCCTGACCCAGATAGAACAGAGTTTTTCAAGCCTTGTATTTTCATCAGGCTCAACAGTAAAGAAGTCCCATTTGTCACTCACAGGAAACAATTGAAAAGCATTATAAATGCATCTCTCCATGCATCACATCACAGCAGAAACTGATAAGAGTCAAGGAACAGCTTAAGCACCACGCTCATACCTACAGACAAATACAGCACTAGCAAAACAAGTGTCAGTTGTCGACCACGTTGATGCTTTCCTCATATCATAGCTTTGCTTTTTAATCCTGTATATTGTTCCTTGCTGGTTTTTGTTTTGTATTCCTGGAAGAACAAATCAAAACATAGCAACCAAAGCTACAGCAATCAGCCCCGCTGGAACAGGAACGCTCCCGGGGGAGAAGAGGGAAACAATACCTGATGCAGAAGAGCAGTGGTGTGGGCAAGACCACCCCAAACCATCCCCGACTGCAGCATTTTTCATAGTTTTGTGTGGTCCAGATTTTCAAATCTGCTTAAAGTATCTGAACAGCTGATCACTTTTTAGAGGACTTGGATGACAGAATTATTTGTGTGCCTTTGCAGGCAGCGGTTCCTTACATTGCACAATAATGTTACAGGGGGAAAAAAAATAGTTTTTAGGGATATGTGTGAGCTCAGATTTCTTTTAATTTTAAATGGTTTTTTAGATTTTATAGGAAAAAAAAAAAAAAAAAAGAAAGCAATTTCTCCTGAGATTTAGGGTGTCTTCTATGTCTCTCCTATTCTTCTCATCTTCCTTTAGCAATTTCATCTTCACATAGTCGCCTTTTACTCTTTCACATTTGATTTGCAGTAAGGCTTTGAGTGGCCTCTTTTCCTCTCCAACTACTTTGTTCTATTTCCCTGGACACCAGCCACCATCAACCTTTCTGGCTCTGGCCCTGGGGTGAGGCAGGTCATCCTGATGTTCATAAAGAGCTTCCCACCTTAAATACGGCTTTCTGCCTGAGCGGGGCCAGTTAGAATAATGGGCATGATTCAAATACAATAAAAAGCAATTTGGACACTTCACAAGAACTCGGGGCTCAATTGAAACTGGAGCTGTGGCAATTTACACCAGCTAAAGATACGAGTTGTTTTTTTCTCCCATGACTCGGAGACTCAATTCAAGCAACATTCCTACCTTTGCTGATATAAGTTCTCACCTATTAGGGATCAGCTACACGTTCTGAAGGCTGTACACAGAGATTTCTTGTAGCACCACCTGCTAGAAGTTACCACAGTAACCAGGCCAGCACCTTTTGTGCCTGGGTAGAGACCCAAAGGAGCGGGCAAAGCCATCTGAGCACACACAGGATAGGCAGGCACGAGAAATATTTATCAACCGTTGTTAGTTATTTCTCTCCAGTATCAAAACGCTCTCTCATCGCTCTAATTTTGCTAGAAAAGCAGGAATTCCTGGCTGATGAAGTCACAAATACGAAATTAGCTCACAAGATCACCATGTAGGCAGTCACAACACTCAGAAGAAGCCAGCCCTCAAAAATTGTTCACTCGTGGTTACGCAGAAGCGGTCACCGGGATCACCCGTGGTGACAAAAATAGAGTTTGCAAACTTTTTTTGAGCCATTTATAATTTTAGAGTAAAGAAAATTGCTCACACGTTAGCAAATGTTATTTTTATGCTGCCAGGCAACCCTGCTGCTAGAGCTGACTCAGAAAACACTCAGTTAGTTGTTAGATCTGATTGCCATAATTAACCATTGACCATTTGTTCGTTCCTTTGTTTAAACTGCTATCAAATATCTACATCTTCAGAGGCTTTAGAGGGATCCACCTCCACTGGGGGGAGGTGAACCACCACCAGTCCCTTGTTTCGCTGGGGCACAGCACAGGGCTTAGAATCACCCAAACCTTTTGAAAATCACCCTTTTCAAAGCCAGCCCTTCACAGGGGAGCTTTTGGCATCGGATGCGTGAACAATTTTTAAGGGAGATACTCATTTTAAGAGAGCTGCACTGATGCACATTCCTCATTGATTTGCGTTCACCATCATCATCATTTGAGCATAAAGGAATAAGAAGCTAGATTTTTCCTTACCTTTTTGGAAAGCAGGCAAAAGCTATACAGTAGGTGGAAGAGTGTACCAAGTAACAGATTTTTGAACACTCTTTCTTACTGGTGGTATGCAGTCTACAGGAAAAGTAAATACATTGGTATGTATAATGCGTCTGTTCACAATAAACTCTTTCAATTCTGCCCTGTCACGGAGGCCATGACACTAATCCAAGTGAAGAGCCCAGATTAGAGCAGCGATAGCAGAAAGCCGAGAGGCACCACTATATGAAATTAACTCTGGGTTAGAACTAAATTAACCAGCTCACAGCAGTTCAGGTACCTCTGAACATGGGAACAGCCGTTCAGAAAAGAGCGGGTCTAGCTGATTTTTGTTGTTAGGTTTTTTCCCTTCCTTTCTCCTGAACAAATTCTGGAGCATTTTTAGCTTTAGTTTCAGACTCCCCAGCCGCTCCTCACCCACACAGTCACTCTCTGGTTCCTCAGCACCATCGACAAATGTCCTGTTTTGAGTGAGAACAGAACTAATTCCCCTTGGTCTAAAGGGCTGCCCTGACCCTAAACCATGACAACAACCATTTTAGAGTTTTTTTCCTCAGAAACAGGGACTAGGTCATGGCAGCGCTGGTCGGCATGAACAGGAATGAACACACAAACACAGCATGGGAGAGTTTGCACAGCAGTGTCTGCATGTCTGTCCCAGACAGGTCCACCTACACTATCCACAGCTTGCTGATGGGAACCTACCAAGTCAACGTCTGTTCTCAGAGTATGGAGAAAAGTAAGGATGGACACACAGGTTATGACAGGGGAGAGCTGGCAGTGCCCAGGAAAGCTCTGTTTTAACATGGAGACATGCAAATGGTGTTTGGGGACAATGGACAGCAATTGGACTTCACTACTGGGAACTGAATCAACTGCCAAGGTAATTCTACTTAATGCTAAAAAAAGGAGAAAGAGAAAAATCGTCTTGAATACATCTGTAGAGCTACTGAGCCCTCAAAGCACTCGCTAACTTAAAAGTCCACCAAATTATAACACTACTGAATATGACACTGAGAAGTGTCATATTTTAGACCTTAAAAGTTTTCTGGCTCATCCATGGTGCCATCTTCCCTTTGCTGCTTCTCAGTAAATCTCAACTAAACTCCTCAGGGAAAACTCCTCTCACGAGCTGCTCTGTCTTTCCAACAGTTGTCACTGATCACAGGATCCCAGTGCTCTGGAGGTTGGCAGGGACCTCTGGGGATCACCTGGTGCCACCCCCCTTCTCCATCCAGCAGGGTCACCCAGAGCAGGGCAGTATCCGGGGGGCTGGGAATCTCTCCAAAGGAGACGACTCCACAACCTCTCTGGGCAGCCTGGGAAAAGCTCCATCACACTCAAACCAAAATGGTTGTTCCTTATTCGCTCAGTCTTTGCTGCAGATGCTGCACACCTTCTTCTCACTACTATCTACTACTGGGCTGCTCTGCACTACTTATATTGACCTCAGAGCCATTCTCACAGACGGTGAGATTTTTCCCATGAGACTGGAAAGGGGAACACTGGACGACCAATGCTCTCTGTGCTGCCAAGTCCCAAAAGACCCTACCCCTATTCCTGCAAGGCAGCATCTTCCCAGAAAAGCTGCTCCCGCGAGGCTCTGGGCAGCTCAGCTTCCTTCTCACAGCTGCTTCATGAGGGAAAAGCAAACACCCTTCCAGTAAGGTCTGCTTGTCCAGTCTGCGAGAAGAGCAACCCCCTCATTACCAAACAACCGAGACACTAATTTCCCTGTCGCTTGCTTTGGTAAAGCCATGAATTAAACCAAGTTGCTTGGAAAAGGAGTAATTACATGTAAATCTCAATATAAGTTAAGTATGGGCTGGAGGTTCACATGCTTTTCTCATAGTCTGACACTCTGCTCTTTCAGCAGAAGCACAAGCAGACAACTGAGGAACAGCAGCACTCACTGCTCAACTTCAGACTCAGCAGCATCTTCTCAAACAGTGTGAAACCTGACCAAAGACACATGAGAGTGGAATGAACTCATTACACAGATGGAAGCTGCTCAGCACGGAGTTCTGCTCCTCTGCAGCTGCCACCAACACGTACTAGCAGGACAAAGCTGGTGAATGGGTATAAGCACGCGCATGCCAGATGGCAAACTGGAATGATTCAGAGAGTTTTCATAAATAATGCAGATTTAGATTGGAAAGCTTGGCCGTAATAAATCCCATTCAGCATGGAAGCCCTCCCAGGTCATGGCTGGGCAGCTCAGCTGGTGGAACTTCTTGTACCTCTTATACCCCAACACAAAGCTGCCACACAGCGAGTCCCTGCTCCTCCTGATGGGGGAGATTTAAGGTCACTGCATTTCAAGTGGTTTTCCCCCCACGTTAATGCAGTTTTTCTTTAACACTCACGCTAAAGCCCCAGTGCTCCAGCCCAGCTCTCCTAAGTGCTCTGCATGTCTTTTCCCAGCTCAGACTCCTGCAGATCACCTGAGAGTTGAGTGCAGCACTTCCCCACGACGCTCAGCGCCGGGGCTGAGGATCACCTGCTCTTAGGAAGCCACTCAGGGAACTGATAGGCCTTCCAGCTTTACATGCTCATCTTCGGTTCGTTAGGCGCGCTTTTAAAGGTCTCCTAAATCACAGAGATCTTTTCGAGGCTGTTTTTCTGTCAAACCATCCACGTTTTGTGTTTGGTTTTGACTCTGGCCTTTAACTAGGACAGGCCATAAGTTTGGGCTTCGTCACCAAACTCCCCGATGTTTGGAGGTACGTGAATCTCATGCTGGTGGCTCAGTGCCAATTGGTTCTTAGGACATATGAAATATTGGTGTATTTTAAATAAAAATGGCAACTCCAGTCTCCAGTACCTGAGCAAGCCCTGAACAGCAGCATCACCAGGAAACAGAATAGAAAAATCAAACTGGAAAACCCAACTGTACTTTTTCACTTAGGAGAAAACCCTTGGTAGCTAAGCTGGGTCTGTATCTAAGTTGGCTTTGCACAGCACTGACGAGTCTCGGACTGACCCTTTTGTCCCCATCACTTAATCAGCATCCAGCCTGCTGCAGAACTCACGCCAGAGCTTCTCAGGCCCGTGCTCCTCAGAGCAGCAGGTCACAGCCTGCTGCAGTCGGCCACCTCCCCTCCACTTCTGCACACAATCGTCAGTGGATCAAAACCAATTCAGAAGGAGATACTGAACGTACATTAGTTTTCTTTGGAAAGAAGGTTTGAGATGTAAAAAGTGCTCCTAGTTTTGATGTAAGCATCTGGGGCAGGCTTTTTTATTCACGTTTCCTATTTTCCAATTGGTAAAACTCTGAAAATTTCTCCATCTGCCGCATAAAAAATTATTTGAATTTAAATTGCTGTAAAAACATCAAACCCTTATTCATTTATGGAGACCATATTAAAAAAAAAAAAAAAAAAACACTGAAAATAAAGAGTGGGGAGTCTTGCTTGGATGACACTAATTTTTTTTGAGCTCATTAAGATGGTTTTCAATTTTTCCAAGTAAAACTTTACCCGTAATTAAAACAAACAAACAAAACAAGACAAAACAGACAAAAAATGTGAATAAAAAAATATTAAAAGAAACTCAATTCAGGTATTCAAAGAACAACTTGCATAGATATACACACTGAATGTTGCCTGATTAGGGGGTTGATTGACAACCTATTGAACACTAAAGCTCCCATTAGCTGCAGTAGTAGCCTACTCTGGGACTAAATGTACCCAAATACTTTATGTAGAGCCGTGGTTTATTTCATTTGATTTTCTAATAATTTTTGTTAACACACATATCCAGGGAATGAAACAAGAGTAGTAGGTGTAACTAGTAGGTGTAGCTCATAACATTGAGCAGATGGTACTATATATATAGTTAAAAGATTTAAAAGAAAATTTATTTGCCAAATCATAGAAAAAAACCCCAAAACTTTAAAAGCCCAGCACTTGAAGGCAGATAGAATATATCTGATATGATATTATATGTTAATATAAATTAATACTATTGCGTGTCTCCTGGCTGGGTTGAATGAACAGATTGATGTGCTTTACAATCCTGCGTGGAAGTGACTGAGGTGACAGAAAACATCCTCCCTTTACACACTTATTTGGAAGCTGTGAGGGTTTTGCTCCCAGGGGATTTCACCCTGGCTTTAAATCTGAGTTAATGACCCTGGGACTCAAGACTGGATGTTCAGGGCAGGAGCAGGCAGATTGCAGCAAGCAGAGGGATTCTGCCCTGTACTACTTCTCCTGCCTATTAAAAACGTGTTCTAGCATGTAGTCCTGGGTGAAAAAATGGAATGTTTTATCAGAAATATGGGGGTTTAAGTGAGCAATATTTCTTCTAAATAAACATATCTCCTTCCCAGGGGGAAAAATAAAAAAAATTAAAAAAATCTGACTGTTCTTTGTTTGGGGGGTGGAAATATTCTCAGAAGTCTGGAAACAGCAATAAGATGCAGCACGGGAGAGTAGGATGAAGAGGGGACCCCGGAGTAGGAAATGCCCAAGCTGTAGTTCCCACGGGGCTCTACCTCCCTTCCTACACTGAACATTGCATCATCGCAACTGCTGTATTTTCCTTGTTGCTCGAGTCTTCAAGTGGAAATTTTTAGATTTTTTTTTTTTCTGGAGGAGAAACTAATTCCATCTCATTTGAGCAGAACAGCAATTAGCAAACTCAGTCCAGCAGCACACACTCACCTGCCCCTTACCAGCTGTCTTTCCAAATCCCCTTCCCTCCTCCTACTTTATCTCCCTCCATCCTCAAAGCCCTTTTCCAACCTGGCCAATGCTGCCTGAGCACTTGGAAGAGCAGTCGGAGCCTGCACACTTGGAGGGCTGGACCTCAGCAGCAGCCCAGCGAGGGCTGGACATGGAGATCAGAGATGGTGGAAGGGGTTCCTCCACCACGACCTGCATTCATAGAATCACAGAATGTATCGGGTTGGAAGGGACCTCAAAAGGTCATCTAGCCCAACCCCCTGCAATAAGCACTGCCTGACAGGAATGGGATGTGGCAGGGGACCCTGCAACTCCCCCTCTTGCTGGGTGATACCCCAACGCAGGAAATATATTTGTTTGGGTGGCTTTGGGTGGTATTTAACTGGGGGATGGAGCACTGGAAGAGGCTGCCCAGAGAGGTTGTGGAGTCTCCTTCTCTGCAGGCATTCAAAACCCACCTGGATCTGTTCCTGTGTGGGCTGCCCTGGGTGACCCTGCTCTGGCAGGGGGGTTGGACTCGATCTCCAGAGGTCCCTTCCAACCCCCAACATTCTGTGATTCTGTGTTTCCTCTCCCAGTGAGGGCTCTGCTCAGTGTGACTGGAGGAGGCACAATATGCTCCTTAATTTCTGAGAAGCATTTCCTTACTACCCCGTGTCGGAGTCACAGTTCAGATCGTTCAGTTGCCAAAAAGAAACTTTGTTTTTTGCCGTCAGAATGTGTTTTGTATACCTGTGTGATAAGACATCGGGGAAAAACACTCCAGGGGTGAATAAAGGGAGGAAAAGTGCTGTGTCAATAATTCGCTGGCTGCTTCCACTTTGCTTTGACAGCAGAGTTTCTGCTTTGAGGCAGATATTCCGACGGCAGTTAATAGACAAGAAGTGGCAGGGATTTCTGCGGCAAAGGGATGAGCGGCTCATGGGCAAGGAAAGGGCATTTCTCCACATTCAGAACTGTTTTTCATAAAAACTGCAGACGTGCCCAAACCTTTCCAATATGCTACAAAGTTGTGCAGCTGTCTCCTTCCTCAGCTCCTTCCGGATTCAAATGCAAATCAAATTTGATGGCCTCAGTATGTAATTTTGTGCTACAATATACCACGCTGTGCACATTAAGGAAGCATCTTTTTGGTCTATTTTTCCTTTTAAATCAGTGGCAGGATTTGCATTAGGGCTGGATAAAATCCTTAAATGGGCATCTTCAAGTATTGGGGGATTTTTGCAAAGAAACTTTGTAAGAACCAAAACTATAATGCGGGTTTAGCAAAGTTATCAATGAGTTTGGGACTTGGTCCTCCAGCCATCCTGGAAACTGTACCTGCCAGGGTTAGGAAGGTTTGGGTTTGACACGGGCTGAAGGGTCCGGTACTCAAGGATGCTGCTGATCTCTCGCTCACAGAGGAGGGAAAGGAGGAGGAGTTACTCACGGCTACCAAACATTTTATGAGGAGTTGCCGCCAACTGGCACAACTCAAAAAATTGAGGAGGAAATAGAGAATTTTAAAATATATGTCAGACATCAAAACTCTTTTAACTGAGAAGACCAAATAATACAAAGACCCTAAACCTCAGATGTTGGTCAGTGCCTCCAAAACCCCCAGCCCACCACCGAGCAGAAGACCAGCAGAACTTACTGTTCGGGTCTACGTTCTCGCACAGCTCCGTTTTGGCTTCGCCGTTGGGCCTGTCGCTGGGTTTGTGCGAGAGCCGTGAGGACATGGTTGCTGCTGTCACCACAGCCTTGAAGCTGCGTTTCCGCTTCTGGACGTTGAGCTCAGGGTGGAAGATGATGATGTACACCTTCGGCATGTAAAGCATCCCCAGGGCCACTGAAGCACTTAAGTTCATGGATATTGTAAGTGTGGTAGTTTGTATGTAGAGCTAGGAGACACAACACATGAGGCACTATTACAAACCAGATGACTGGGAGGGGGGCTGTAGCATTTCAAACATTAAGTAACCACTTAAAACCAATTTTTGACAAGTTTGCAACCAAAGATGCATCAGCTGAGACCTCTGCACTGCAAACCACTGTTGAGGTCCAACACACACCAGCTACCTGTCGATAGCAGCCTCCGGAGAGGCTAGAAACTTTCAGCATCCTTAACAATACGATTTCTACTGAATGCTTATGGCACAGCTTCCTTTTGTTTATTTACAGAGTGAAGATCAGATCTGGATTAAAATAACTGATGCTGGAGTCAGTTTAAATTTAGGTCTACATTAAGCTGCAGAAGAGAAGTTATAATGATACAGGTTAGTAAAAAGTAATTTTTTTTTTAAAAACTTCTAAGGAGCATGGTTTGTTGTTTTTTTTTTTTTGTTGTTGTTAATATAATCTTCTACAATGCATTGAAAGAACTTTGCAGAGAATACACAACGATTTGTGTGCTTGGGACACTCAGCTTTGCTTGTTATGAAAAAAATAGGGTATGTGCAAGTCAGAGAATAGGTACTGCCAAGAAATAAGTATTCAAAGGAACCACAAGGATTCAAAAACACATTCTGCAAATATATAGGGGTAAAAAAGCATCTTTTTTTTTTACACTATTTTATCAGAGGTTGCCTAATAGATAAACTAGAACAATTCTCACAATTTAAGAGGATTAAGCACAGTTAAAAGGTACCAGGACAGCACAATCCAGGTGTGAGGGAGCTGAAGAGGGAGCAAAGTCTCTGCAAGTCCTCTTTAAAAATTAAATATACAGTAAATCCACGCAGATAGGAAAATCATTACACACTGAGGGCGATTTCTTCACAACACTCTTTCCTCTTCTCCTATTCAGTTCTAATCAGTCTGAATTTCTGATGAAAACAACTCCATGAATAACTATAATGGCAAAGTAAAATGCTGACTCTGCCCAGGTATTGCCAGATTTCCATACTGAGCAGAACAGGACTGTCCCCAGCCTTGCTGCTTAGAGCTACGTAACTGTTGCTCTGTTGGTGATTAAGTTCACCCCTGGAAGTAGTAAAATGCCTCACAAACAACGTGAGAAACCTGCTGGGCACGGTTGTGTCTCAGTATAGATGCAGAGGAGCAGAAACTAAAGTGCTTTCTCAGTTTCTGTTTACTCATTATCAGAAGGAAACGACACTGATGTTGCCAGAAATTTTGCCAGAAGTCAGGACAATGGGACATAGACCATCTCGTCTGGTGAGAAGGTAACGCTGGCTGGGCCAAGTTACAGCATTTAAGGCTGGGAGGGAGTCCAAGAGGTCACCTTGCCTAAACCCCTGCCCAAGAAGGCACCATTCACACCAGAACTACTTCTGACCTACCACCCTGTCCACCCGTGTCCTAAGCCCGCCCCTTGATGGAGGTTTCCCAGGCTCCTAACCAAACTCCTGCAGAGCACCCAAACATTCGGTCTGTACCTCAGCAAAGCTGCTAATTGTCCTCTCCTGGTGGCACAAAGAGCAGGAGGCCACCATTGCCCTCTGTTGGCTTCTTTTGTATATTTAAATAGTTGTTGTCTTTTGGAGAGCTTTGAGAGCCCAGCATAGCACTGTGTTGCCACTCGGTCCTGGACAGATAACGGGATAATTTCTCCCGACTTCAGCCACTGTTGGACCTCAGGCCCTTCTGTCTCCCCTGCACCTGGACCCTGCTCTGGACCTGCTGCCTCACCGAGATGCGATGCTCCACATCGAGTATGGTGTTCTACCAAAGGCCTCCTCGCTGGACAGTTACCTTCTGAATTCATCTTACAGCACTGCTGTGAAAACACCGCAGTTAATTTTTGCAGTCAGGCAGAGCTGTTGCCTGCTGAGCTACGACCTGCTTGGTTATTCCTCACCTTACATACTCGATACCTTTATTTCCATGCACATAAGCACTATGTTTACTTACCCCACAAGAACATTTAAAAGAGAAGACAGTTTGCAATGCTTTTGCCCCCTTGGAGCTGAGCCTCCTTTTAGTTACGTCCGCATAAATCTGCTGTAACTCAGTCGGAGGTCAACTGCTATATAAATATTGATGTAATTATATATATTGATATAAATAACACAGACTTGAGTATTTCTTAAATAAAAATAATAGCTAGAAGTGAAATAGATAACATATTTCCTGCTCTGGCTGGGGGGTTGGACTCTATGATCTCCTGAGGTCCCTTCCAGCCCCTGCCATTCGACGATTCCATGAAAATATAACCTTTACGGGCTGAAGCACGGACAGGAACATACAAGCACTTTGAAGATAAGGAGGGTAACTTACTACCAGCTTGTCTCCTTGCTAAGGCAGGTAGTTATTATTCCTAGTTCATAAAAAAAGCCGCCGCGGTTGTTACAGGAGCTGCAGGTACCAACGCCTCTGAAGGCAGCAGGGAAGATGCCGTGGACTGCGCGTGTGACAAATGACAGCACGCTGCCTGGTTCCCAGCTCTGCAGCCAGACCACACACCCCTCTGCTAAGGCTCGGGAGGAAAACTTCCTTAAATAACATCTGCAGCCCTCATGGCTTTGGCTGAAAAGGCTGCAGCTCCCTAACCCGGGTGTAGTAAGAATTAGCTCTGTTTCTATGAACGAGAGTGGTGACTAAACCCAACAGGCACCGCACGCCTGCTGAGCAGGGCTGCTGGAGGACATCTACGTGGCTATAAGGTTGGAAAAGCTCTTGGTCACTGAAGAGCTCTATCAGGAGCACGGGAGAGGTCTCGGCACTTCAAGGCAGGCTTGGCTCTGTAGTTACCTCGAACGACTTGAGCTGGCAGCGTGTGTGCTTGAGGGGCCATATGGTGGAAAATGCACCGCCAGCTTTTGACTCTTGACTCACTTTCCTAGGGAATGTGAAAACGTGGGACACAAAGCAGGGATTTGGTCCACAGGGAAAAAAAATATATATAAAGGGGGGCAAAAGGAAGCAGAAAAAAAAAGGGTCAAAAAAAAGGGAAAGAAAAACTATGGCTCAGCATTGCCAGCATGACACACATAATTAGTTGTTTATGCTCCACGGACAGAAATAGCATATTTATGTTTGATTACAGACTTTCTCCACCCAAATCCCATTGCTTCTTCAGCACAGAAGACAACAGCTCCCCATTGGAATTTTGATGAACTTGTCAGTGAAGCAAAATAACTTGGTATCACCCCACTCAGAGACATGTGCCGCAGACACACCGTGTGTGACGGCAACTAGGAATCCTACAAAAGCAGAAGGAAAGGTGTGTTTTGAGTAAGAGCCACTTTTACAAGCACTACGTAGAAAAAAGTTTTCAGACAGGCCCTCAGTAGAAGCATTTGCTACCTACATGTGGCATTTTGCTGAATTTTGGGATAGCTGATGAGTTGGTTATGCGATACCAACCTTGCTTTTCAGAAAAGGAAGATAAGGAGAGAAGATCCTACACACCAAGAGAAGAAGGGGATCCTGTTTGCACAGCTCCTTTGGAACAGGACACACGACCCGCACTGAGGCCACCTCCTCTTGTGCAGGAGATGGAGAACCACAGAACGTCAGCACGGTGGGGGCTGGAAGGGACCTCTGGGGATCACCTGGTGCCACCCCCCTGCTCCCTCCAGCAGGGGCACCCAGAGCAGGGGGGCCAGCAGCGCAGGGTCCAGGTGGGGTGGGAATCTCTCCAGAGGAGGAGACTCCACAACCTCTCTGTGCAGCCTGGCAAAGGCTCTGACACCCTCACATGAGAGAAGTTTCTCCTCCTGCTCAGATAGAACCTCCTGAGTTGCAGCATGTGCCTGTTGCCCCTTGTCCTGTGGCTGGGCACCACTGACCAGAGTCTGTCCCCATCCCCTTGCTCCCCTAAAGGGGCCTTTTAGCTTTTGCTCAGCTCCCCTCTCAGGCTGCTCTTCTCCAGCTGAACAGCCCCAAGGCTCTCAGCCTTTGCTGGGCACAGAGACGCTCCAGCCCCTCAGCATCTCTGTAGCCCTACGTAGAACTACATTTGAGGAGCTCCTGGTTCAGCTC
>JANIJG010007039.1:51491-63369 GCA_024611175.1 Megaceryle torquata | reverse complement strand
GGAGGTTGGCCGGGGCTCTGAGCACCCTGCTCTGGTTGCAGATGGCCCTGCTCCCTGCAGGGGGGTGGGACCAGATGGCCTTGGGAGGTCCCTTCCCACCCAAACCAGTCTATGGCCCTATAATGTGTGCGTGCCCAATGCACAGGTATGGGCACACTGGGTGGTTTGGTGGACAAAACCTCGCAGCTTTCAGTCCAAAGAATTGCAATAAGACCCAGCAGCATGTGAGGAGTCTGGGCTATGACAACCAGCTGATACTGAAGTCCCTTGTCCCTCAGCCTTGACCCTGCCATGGCTGCCTGGGGGCTGCAGAGGCAGCAGCAGCCAGTGCCACCAGCTCAGAACTTTCCCCTGGGCTGGAGCAGAGCAAAGGAAAGAGCAGCTGCTGCCTTTGCCCAGTGCCCTCTTCTGTGCTCCATGTAAAATCGAGTTAATCGTCGCCTCTTCCGCTGTCCTACAGGAATTTGTACAAGAACCTTCTGCTTTCGAAGCGGGACAGGGTAATCCAGCTCTATGACTACATGGAAACCTAAAGCTTTTGCTATTCAATGGTTCTGAATACAGGCAGCAGCCTTTGAAATTCTTTGGGTCATTCTACCACCCGGTTAAATCTTTGCAGACAACAATTTCAAGCCCTTCACCTCGGTCACCCACCGGCCTCAGGCGCTGCCAGGCAGGGAGCACAAAAGCTGCGCTGCTCTCCCCGCGTTGGACCAAGGTCACGCACGAGCCCAGCAGCGTTTAAAGCCGTCCCCTGCTCATCTCTCCCTCGGCAGGGTGAGCAGGGCCCTCTGAAACACCTCTAAGACTTGGCAGACCTCCTTTCCAGTAGAAATTAATTACCTTTTGGGATGCAATGGCTGCCTGGAATGCCCAGGGCAGAAGTGAGGTGATAGTGAAAACCTCTCTAACCTCTGCTTCCTCCTGGGCGATCCCCTCTTCCAACAGCTAAAACAGTTGCGGGTATCTGTACAACCAACCTCCTGAATCTCAGAGAACAAAGCTTTGGAGCAGGCACCTTCCTATGGAAGAGACGTGCAGCCAAGGCAGGGACCTGCCTGAGCGACACCGCTGCCTTCCTGCAATTTTAATTCAATAACCTGTAAGTTTAACAACTGCAAATTTGGAAATTACATCCCCGGCGCAGAATGAGCTGTGCTAGCTGGGAGCTGAAATTTGCTCACTCATTTAAAAGATGCAATAATTTCATCCACAGCAGTGAGCTTGCCCAAGCCTTGTGTTAAAGAAGAATTGTTAAATGGAGATAGAGGCAGAAAAAAAAAGGAGCATGAAGCCAGAGCTCTTTCCTGCACAGGGAAGCTCGGGTTCAGTGAGCAGGGATAACTACATCCACACAGGTCTGCAGGAGAGCATCTGAGGTGAGTCTGGTTCGGCCGGCGCTTTGCAATCATTCATTTTAGTAACAATCCAGCTACCGGATCCAATCCTAATGCCCAGATGCTGTTTCTTAATTCCTCTAAGTGTAACATTTCAGACTGATTTCCAGTGAATGAACTCCATGGGCTTAAGTGGACATTACTTATGAAGAGAAGCAACTTGGCGTTCACTCCGGGACTCTGGCTGTACCTGTGCCATGCTCTCTAGGCTAAGCCAACCTGGGCTAGTTTAAAAATAACCCACGCAGAATGCGGTGCCAGCCTCATCTCAGCAGCTGGAGCTCAGGGCAGACTATTTACCCTGTGGCATAACTGTGCCTTGAGGCTGCTCCTTGTGAAGCAGAGCACTCAGCAGACTGCCCACTGCTGAACTCCAGAAGCACAGGAGTCTGCTTGACTCTTTTCTGACTTTTTTTTTTTTGCTTTTTTTGCTTACATCTTGTGTTCAAAATGATTTAGTTAAGAGATACCTCTTCCTGGACAATATGACAGCTAATTCCCACTTAGCCTACCGAAAAGATACAATTGAAATGGATGCAGTGATAAAACTAATGGCTAATGTCCTTCCTATTGATCCTTTGCCAGTTTATCAAATGAATAACCCACCAGCTAAACGGAGGAGGGAAAAATCACGCTACGCGTCGCACGTGCCTCAGCAGTGAGCTCATTTTAAAGCCCACGTGAAGCTGAACATCAGTAATTTGTAACTGCAAGGAATCCTGACACATCAGATGCACATTTGCTCATTTTCACCTACCTTTTCAGCTGACTGGGCAGTGCCAAAAAATATTGGAATGAAGGCAAGCCATACTATACAGGTAGTGTACATAGTGAATCCAATGGGCTTAGCTTCATTAAAATTCTCTGGGACACCCCGAGTCTTGATGGCATACACAGTACACGTAACCATGAGAAGAATGCTATAACCCAAGGAACAAATGATTTGTAGATCCGTAATGTCACATTTGAGAACTCCTCTGGCTTGATCAGGGTTCATAGTTTTCTGCTCATCATAATCTATGATGATGTTGGGTGGGTCAACTGCAAACCAAATAAAGACACCTAGAAGCTGAACAGATATCAAACTCGAGGTGATCGCCAGCTGCGAGGTGGGGCTTATAAGCCTCGGCGCGGTCACTGACTTTTTGCCCTGTTCAAATATGCGGTAGATGCGGTTTGTTTTAGTCAACAGGGCCGCGTAGCTGATGCACATCCCCAAGCCCAAGAAGATACGCCGGAAGGAGCACACCGTCACGTTTGGTTTGGCGATCATCAGGAAGGTGATTATGTAGCACAGAAATATCCCTGTTAACAGGACGTAGCTGAGTTCCCTCCCGGAAGCCCGGACGATGGGAGTGTCGTTGTATCTGATGAACGTCGCCATGACAAAAATGGTGGCGATAATTCCCAGCATGGCCAAGAAGACGGGGATGACAGCCCAGGGCGAGTGCCACTCCAGCTTGACGATGGGTATGGAGCGGCATCCCGTTCGGTTCTCGTTGGGCCGCTCGTTGTATGAGCAGAGCAGACAGGTCACCTCGTCGGCCTGGTACTGGTAGCCGTCGCAGAGCTCGCAGTGCCAGCAGCACGGCATCCCCTTCACCATCTTCTTCCTCTCCCCCGGCTTGCAAGGCAGGCTGCAGACCGAGGACGGGACTTCGCGCACTCCTTTGCCCCACTGCATTTCGTCGATCTACGAGACATGGGAGATAGAAAGAGGCTGGCTGGTTATTTAGATGTTCCTGTCATGCAGCCGGGTGGGAATGGAAGGGAGGAGGACCGAGGGGGGACCTGCAACAGAGAAAAACCAAGTGGATTAACTTTATACGTGGCAGACTCCAGGAAAAGCACCAGGAACCACAGAGCCTCCTGTCTTTGCATGGGATTGGAACGCAGGACTCTATTTACTGCCTTCATTTTCCATTTTTATTAGTAGCTGATTCTGGTGGAATGACATCATCAGGTAAAGCAGTGGAGTGCAAACTCTTCCTCCTTTCATGAAGATTAGTAAGAACACGGCAATGGCTCGAGGGAAGGAAGCAGCTACATTCACAAAACTGCCTTTTATTCATCAAGAGCTTGTTGCTTCTTACCGAGAGCAGAACAAGAGATCTCCCTTCTTGGAGGGAAACTACTGACCAGGTTAATATTTCACACGAGGCAGAAACGTGTCCTATATAGGGCACGGAATCAAGATCTGCAATGTGAGCCATGTAAGAAATAAGAAGGACAAAGAAAATCGTCATCAATGAAAAATGCAATAATTGGATAATCTTTCAATTCAAAGTCACATTCTGCTTTTGAAATACCATCTGTGCTTCTGGGAATACAAATTATAAATGATTTTATTAAATAAATGGGAAGCCTCACTCACTCTGAGGTCTCGAGAGCCCTAAACTCTGAAGTATGAGCACAAAGGCTCTGAATGCTGCAGAAAATCAAGACTCACAAATATTTCGAAATATATTCATATATTCTAAATATTCCAGACTAAAGCCACTAGGCAGTTTCCAAAAACAAGGGAGGTTTAGCATTGGAGTGCTGCTGAAACAACCCAGACTGGAACCATTGGGAAGGTTCTCACATTCCCAGTGCCAATTCACTGCACCAATTACCAACTCATCTGCCCAGCAAAATTTCAGTGGCTCCAATAGCTGCTCTACGTGTGTGCGTGGAGGGTTCCAAATACAAAACCTGATCTCCTGCCACAGGTGTAAACAAGTGTTATTAAAAACACCATTTCAGCTTTTCTTTCTTTCTTTCTTTTTTTTTTTTTTTAGGTTACTTAAATGGGTATAATTGCTGCTATTTTCTCTACAGATAAAAAAATTCAGAGCTGAATTTCTTGTATCAGCTGCCTCGATTATTAATGTGCACAGGAAGCTGAGGTTTGCAAGTTCTAAATTGAAGGATTAAGCTGCACTTTCCTAATTTAATTCAAAATAGATCCTATATCATCTTCATTTCATATATCTGGAAAAACCCCTGAAGTCACACACTGCTTAGATACCAAACTACCAAGAGTCTCTGCTGTGAACATTATCAAACTAATCCCTCAATAACAGATATTCTAGAGACCTGCCACTGCTTGAGAAACTTCATTAACCATCAATACTCACAACTTATTCTGAAAAAAAAATTTAAAAATCGACAAACTCTTCTTTCACACTGCGCCGAGCTGAAGGGACGTCGCTTACAGAAGCCAGAGGAATACTGATGCTAAAGGAGAACACAAAGACTCGTTTAATTTCACTGGGAAATGGTAGCTGGGTCTTACTGGAAGAGCATGCACAAGGAGCCAGGAAATCCATTTCTCTGCCCAACACCGTCGCAGCTCCAGCCAAAGGCTGGGGCTGGATTCCTGGGTCATGTTCGTGCCTCGCACGAGCTGGAGTAACCCGGCACGTGGCCGCGTAACTTACTCGCCACAGGGGCACAAGGAACGATGTTGGCTGGGGAGAAATAGCGAGCAAAGCGAGCCAGGACTGAGATTTCTGCCCCGTAAAGCGAGTGTGCAAACGTCAGGACAAGTCCTTTAGAAACCAACCGACCATTTGCCTCTTCTTTTACTCCTCTCAGTCGCTGATTCGTACCTTGCTCTTTGGAAAGGTAGACCGAGGCAGGGTAGCTGGAACTCACCTGGGTTTGTACAGCTAGGAAGCGAGACGCAGCGATCCAGTCTGCAGCCTCCAATTTCTATCAGAACCATTAAACACACAAGTTACTCAACGCCCACTTTACTTGCTATGAAACGAGAAAGGCTTCCTAACTGCATGGATGGTGACCCAGTCTGCAGCGATGAAAGGATCTGCACCAATTTTCTGCCTGTTAATATCTCAGAGAACCAGAGAATTATTCATGTGTTATCATATCCACACCCCACGCCCCTTAGGACTACAAAAGGATGAATTTCCATATTCTCAAACATATTCCACAGCATTGCTGGGTAGCTGGGACAGCCTAAAGGTACTTTATGCTGCACTGATACTGTGTGTAAAGAGATATAGAAGATCAGGCAAAATTATGGAAAGTCCTTTTTCTAGTCTCTTGGGATAACACCGTGATAATTTGGTATCCCTGGCCCCAAATATTTGCAGCATTCTGCTGCTTCTGGCACAAAAATTAATGATGGAAACTGCCTGTCAGATAACGTACCTGGCACCAGAGCTGGGCACTGGAAGATGAGAATCTGAGTCAAACCAGAGGCGCTCCCCACTCAGGAAAGAGTATTTTTTGAAATATTTTTGAAATATTTCTTGTCTTTGAAATAAATTATTGCTTCATAACTCCTTTTGGAGATGCAAACAAAAATGTTCATCAGTGTCTTTGTCTGCTTTAGGATCTAATAATGGTGCCCAATGTACTTTTTGTCTGTCCCACTCTTCCCCTCCCTCCTCCTTCCAGCTTTTACTGCAGTTTCCTTGAAATGATTTGGCTTTTGAAACCTGAATCGAGTAAAGACTTCTATCATGGCCAGTAATTGTATATTCAGCCATTTCTTGCATTTAAATCTAAACTTGCTTATATTCCTTGACTTTTCCCCAATACTTTTAGTCACTATGGACTAGAAGCTGCTTGCTTAAAGATTTTGAGTTCAGTTTCAGGATCAGGATTGTAAAATCCTGATAAAACAGCAAGGATGACTTTTGTCCACACTACTGTCAAAGGGTTTTCAACAAAACCAAAATCACAGAGCGTTTCAGTCAGGGGCAGGAACTGCTGCACTGGTTTGGCTGTTTCTTAAGGTGTCCATGGGACATGGCCATAGTGCAGTCCATGGCTGCGTCCTGCCCAAGCCCTCGCTGATGGAAGACTGGCAGCTATCCAACAATTTCATGTCTTGAACTTAGCACTTGACCAAGTCAGCACCGAGGGACACAATGAACTCCTCCGCTACAGTTCTGCCAGACTTGGGAAAGGTGCAAAACCTGGACTGCACTAAATGCTGTAGACATGTGTCTCATGTCTTGAAAAAAAATCGCATATCAACCCATCATCCACTCATCACCACCTTAAGTGGCACATCTTTAACTGTACACTGCTGTTATAGTTCATGTGCTGATGAATCGATCCCATAAATGGGAAAAAAAGAGCCCTAAACCACTACTGGTTCATTGTAGGACATTCAAAACAACTGATGAAGAAAGAACTTCCAAGCTGGCTCTGCTCCATGGTACCTGGATCCAGTAAAGCCACCACATTACTGCAGGACACTATGTTTTGCCCTACTACCACAGTACAGAAGAAGAAAATACAACCAACAAAATGAAGAAACAAACA
This sequence comes from Megaceryle torquata, assembly GCA_024611175.1. Taxonomy (NCBI): domain Eukaryota; kingdom Metazoa; phylum Chordata; class Aves; order Coraciiformes; family Cerylidae; genus Megaceryle; species Megaceryle torquata. The sequence continues at coordinate 56,692 of JANIJG010007039.1, read as the reverse complement.
AAAACCAAACCACAAAGGAAAAGAAAAAGCTTCTTCCAGATCCAGAGCCTTCCCCACAACCAGAGGCCAGTGCAGCATCCAACTGGTTTAGGGGTGAACTCTAACTCCTTTTTTCCTTCCCTGAGCTCTCCCAACTCCTACGTATCGCCCAGTTCATAAACACCTCAAGCTAGAGGGATGGGATCCATTACCAGTATAAATTCTCATTATGTTCACTACAGAACAAACATTAACAAGAAATGCTTAGCCTGTCTCAGAAGGCCTGGTGCAATTGTTCATTTTAATGAATAAAGTAACTCAATATAAGTGTATAATTTAAACATTGCTTTTTTTTTTCTCTCTCTCTCTCCACCACAAACATTTCTGTAACAAGCTATTTGTTCTGAACTAAATTGTTCCATGCAACGTTTGATTAAAATAAAAATCAGTATAAAAATAATTACATTAGTGATAATTAACCTACTAGGGGAAAAAAAAAAAAATAGCCACGTTCCCTGATAGGACTTTCATAGCAACTGTGCCATCAATTTCACGGACACATTAGAAAACAATTGTGGAGGATTGGGCTCAGATTTATTGCCACCTCACAGATTGCTTTTAGGCTCCAGTTACTCAGTCAGCAGTTCAAACAGTTTTTGTATATTCCACTTTACAGATAGCAATATTTGCATGACTTAGCTCTTAGGGCTTAGCTATTAATGTCTTGTAATTAGTTTCTAAATCCAAGGCTTTAACACGATAATGGTTTTAAGCTAAGAATGTGTCAATAACGCACAATCAAGAGCCTTCTGCAAAATATCAACTCAAGTCCCTTCAATAGATAACAGCAGCGAGAAGCCAAACTACCAGAGAAAGGTGCAAAGCTACTCCCGTGACTTGCCCAGACACCACAAATCAGGTGTTCCAGCTCATTCTGTAACTTACTTTAATTTCCCTGCCTGCAGGGGATTGACAGAAAAGCCTTAAGATGAGCGTGAAGCCTGTGAGGTGATGGAGGGAACAAACCCCGTCGGTTTTTGCTCGTGACCAACAGCTGACTGCGTGCTGAGCCTTGGGAGTTAGTGCATTTTCAGGAGAGTGCAAAAAAATCTCCAGATTTTTAAACAGAACAGTTGTTTTCACAGCAGCAGCCACAGCATGCCAGCTCCGGGAAGGAGCATCCCTTCTGCTCCCTATGGGGACCAAAGTCCCAGTCCCGGTCCCACCCCAGCTCTGCCACAGCACCCCTGGCTCCAGAGTCATCCACTTAACCTGGGTGCTCTCAGCACTGGTTTGAGCCCAGTTACAGCCTGGCACCCTGAAATGAGGTAAAGATTGAGCTCTAGTCCTGCTTCTTCATTTTCTTTCTGTTTTCTTGTTTTAAATCCAAGTCAAAATCCAGCTACTTCAAAGAGGCTTTTAAAACCTGTGCAGGGCAGAAGCAGGAGCCCTTAACCAGCAGCCCCCAAAGCCCTGAGATAACGATGTCTAAACCTCATCCCCAGCTGCTGTAAGATCATCTCTGCTGGTCCTGCAACCCCAGCAGAACCCAGGCACCCCTGCTCCCCACAGAGCATCCAAGCTCTGGTCCCGAGCTCCGCAGCTCACCTCGTGTCAGGTATTTCCCCTCCTCCTTCCAGTGGAATGCCACAGAACAGAGAATCAACGCCAGGACGATGCAGTTTGTGCTAATGAGTGCTTTTAGGTGTCTTGGGACACTTCAAAAGAAAACTACTTTAGAGGAAGAGCAAAACCTCCTCGGTTTTCCTGCTCTGCTGTATTAATTATCTTAAAGCCCTCCAATCGATCTTCTTTGTAAGCAGAAGTTAAATGTCCTTCCTTATTTTTTGCCCTGTTTTCTCCTACTGCTGCCTTTTTTGGGTTTGCCCCAGTTTAACAGTGACTGCTGCTGAGACAGAGAGTGTCCAGCCCATAAACACACATGGGACAAGCAAATCACAACTTTCTAAATTAAAGGTGATGGAAACTCATCACTTCACAAAGTCTTCCAGACAAAAAAAACCTCACAATTTTTTATTATCAGCACAAATCAGAAATGCCATCAAGAAATCACGACAACCTTCCCATAACCCCAGACCCTCATCTTGCTGATTCAGATATGAGCAAAGTTGCCCCAGGATCAGTCTCACCAGGGACCCGCAACAGCTCCAGTTTCCTCCTCTCCTTAATGCTGAGAAAGCTGCGGGGAAGCCCCGGCGTGGGCAGGATCCCTGTCTGAGCATGCATGGAAAATAACGTTCCTTAAAGCTTTTTTTTTTTTCAGGTTGGTGCACCAGGCTTTCACTGGGAAACTGGTGGAGCCTTCCACTGAAATACTGGTGGGCAGTCATCTATCTGTACTTTTCACTAGTAATAAAACTCAGATTTTACTTTAGTATCTTTAATGCCCTCAGGTGCATCAGGGAGATGCTCCCTCCTGCTCCGCTCTACTCACAACACATGTTCAGCTCTAGGTTACCTGCCATGGGTAAAAATTCCCCCTGGCACCGGTTCTTAACACCCAGAGTAAAGGACAGGTGGTATCTGGGTACGGGTATGAAAATCTACGCTGCATCTGCATCACTTTTTATTTAACATATTAAATTAATGATGATTCAGACTTCTACTAAAACCATCCCTTTTGCTCCTCCAATGTAACTCCTTTCTGGTGATCTCCTAATAAGCACTTCTTAACCTACATATAAACCTCATTTATTTTTCTCTTTCCCTTGTTCTTTCATTTAATATTTGTCATCACTTTCTACCACTTTTACCTGCTTTACCAGCACCAGAAGCAGGTTACGCTGAGCACTTGTAATAACATCTTTAATGAGATCCAAAGGCTATTTGTTCTACATTAAACCAAGGACAATTTCAGCTCAACACTGATGTAGAGAAAAATGCTTGATCTACACTTTTTTTTTGCAAAAATGCTTATTATCGTACATTTCTGTTGACACACAATAAAGCTGAACATTAATTATTTTAATGCTTTTATATCTGACTAGAGCTTCGTGTTGCCTGCTCACTAATGGAAGGGGATGGGCTGTGCATCTCCGGTATTCATCCTGCATCCCTTGCATAATTTTCTTTAATTAAAAAAGAGCTTGCACTTCCAAATGTGTCTTTACAGTGCACAATTTTTATCTACTTAAATTGATAGGTTGGAGCAAATCTATCTTCTGAAAGCAGAGGTAACTGGAGACAGTTTTTCAGCCTTAAGTGGTTTAGAACTGGAGTCTCTGCAACCAGCCCCAGGCCAAGGATGGAACCACTGGGCATTTGGGGCTTTATGATGCTGCCCTTTGTGTTGTCCCCAAGGTTTCAACCCCAGCACACCTAAACCAGTCAAAAGAGAATCCAGCCCAACAGTCACCGTCCGCATTTCACAAACCAGGCTAAGCTCATAGTGCTCTTCATGCTTGACGTGCAGAAAATAACACATCCCGCATGGGGAGCAACACTGCCATCCTCACACGCTGGGCTTTGGTTCACAGTATCAGGTTATTCAGCTGAAAATTAATAAAACCAGCCCTCATTGTCTATCACCTTTCATTCTGCTGCAGTCTTCCCCCCCCCTTCAACCAACAACAGATATTTTTAAGGGAAAATTTGGTCTCTGAATGCTTTCCTTCAGTTCCTGCTGCAACCCAGCACAGTGCCAACTTGAGTAGCATAAATTATCTGATTTTTTTTTTTCTTTTTTTTGGAAGGGTGCTCTAAAAGCATCCACTGCTGGCTGAAAAAAAAAATAAAATAAAAGGAAAACCTATAGAGTGGCATACAGGATATTTACATGTCAGATTTCAGCTTCGATACTGAGAACAATGACAGCTTACTGTGGGACCAGCCTGGAACGCCTTCAGCAAGAGACACTCCCACTGATTTCAGTTGGAGCTTTCCTTCAGGGAGGAGTGATGGATCAGTGTTTAATCACACTATAGATCACCAGCAGGTTACTCGAGAGGCACAGCTATGAGGGAGGATTTACCCTAAAAAAGTGCTAACAGTGTTTAAGGTTTTTTTTGGAGGGAAGATCTAACTAACGTGGTGCAAGGATGATGGAAAAATGATGAAAGACTGTCTTTTTAGTTCAGCTACCAGTCCAAACTGTATGGACCACAGGCAAGTGAGCTGGCATTGCTTCAGTCTGCCAGCATCAGAAGTCCTGCTAATCCATTTTTCAGGTGCCTTTCTACTCTCCCAGGAAGCTTCAGCTTTTTCCTGGCTCAATTCCTACACTTCTGTCCTCGCCCTGAGCCAGGACCACACTCCCTGGGATGCTCCGTGAGACTTGCCAAAGGAACTCTCAGCTGAATCCATGGACTTTCCAGTCCTCTAGCTTGGCCTGATGAAGATGGATTTTAATGGCCGTGCCCCAAGGCAGGTCCTTGCCATGAAGGTCTGTGCCCCTCCTGGATTCAGACCGCTGCTCGCGCATTGCTCAGAGATATCATCATTATTTCTAGATTGAATCTCAAAAGGGCAGGTATTTGTGACATTTTTTGCAAACATTTCAAAAATTATTCTTCTCAGGTATCTGTAGAGAGGAAAGATCAATGATGTAAGATTGGCAGTGACAGACAGAACTGAAAGCATCAGACATTTTTTACTAATAACCGATACAATGTGAGCCTTCACTCAGCGCTGTCTGAAAGCTGATGATACCTGGCAGCTGATAAGCACCGAGCCTCGGCAGCCGTGAGGGATGAAGGACACGCGGCACTAAAATCGGAGCTACGCAGGAACACTTCTTACGTGTGCTGTTCTGGTTCACCTTTACAGACAAACTTGCTAAGTCAGGACTCTTTTCTTTGACTCAAACTACTGAGAGAAATATTCTAGGAGAGGATCCCCCTCCTGCAGGTTATATTTGTATTAGTTTTAGGCTATCATTTAACTAAGTGGCCAAATGAGAAGCTCTGATCAATGCCACAACAAAGTTAACCGTGTTGCGCCTTATTCGCAAGGTACATCTGTGCTTTAGTCAAGAGGATGTAAAAGACCCTCTGAGAAGCCTCCATCCATCACGCTAGAAAAGAGCAAAACACCACAAAATGCTGAGACTTCCTCAAACTTCTGCAAAAAGACACTCGGGGGTTAGAACGGTAGAATTGTTTTGGTTCAAAAATACCTTGAAAAACATCAAGTCCAATGGCTCCCCCAGCACTGCCAGGGCACCACTGACCCATGGCCCTCAGCACCACAGCTCCACGGGGGGC
>JANIJG010007039.1:14831-41210 GCA_024611175.1 Megaceryle torquata | reverse complement strand
CTGCTCTGGTTGCAGATGGCCCTGCTCCCTGCAGGGGGGTTGGACCAGATGAGCTTGAAAGGTCCCTTCCCACCCAAACCAGCCTGTGATTCTATGGTAAGATCAGGAATGCCAGCGCAGTTGGACATAGCCCCAGCTGAGGACCAGAGCTAGCAGTAAATTCCGTTCACCAGGAGCAGCAGAGGCTGAGCAGTGTTTCCATGGGAAGAACAGCCTGGATGAAGTTACTCTCAAAAAAAGTCAATGGCGCAATAGCAACTAAAACAATTATTTTCTTTTTTTTTTTTTTTTCAGCTATCAGAAGCCTGGTCACTTCTGGATGCAGCTGCACCTCCCTGGACACCAATATGCTCTAACACACAGCTAATTAAAACCTGGGGTTTAGCCCATTTCGTTACAAATGTAACCAGTGCTAATTTTCAACAAGTGGCTACATCAGCTGAAAGCTCCGGGTTCTGCACGGGCATGTGAAAGCAAAGCGTACTAATCACACTTAATACAATCTTAATTTTATGTAACACCCTGACCTCGTTTTGCTGCTGCTGGGTAGAAGGTTGGACTTGATGATCCTGGAGGTCTTTTCCAACCTTGATGATTCTGTGATTCTATTTAATGAGAGTATCACCTGAATAACGCATTCCTCCTGTCAAGCCATCAGCTCACGAGACTTCAGGCTCCAGGTTGTAATAGAGATGGATTATCTCTGTAGCAGCTCCTCATTACAGCCTGTATGACACTACAAGGGCCAATTTCTGTGACAATAACTGAAAGGAGAAAGGAAATTGATAGTGATTTTTCTCTAGCTTGACGTACTCTTTGTACCATGATTTTGAGCTTACTCAGATGTTGCAAGCCAACAGAAATCTTAAGGATTATGTATTGCAAAGGTCTGTGCATGTACCTCCACCCCCCCACCCATCTACCCACATCTAAGGGCATGGAAACACGCACGTTTTTCAGATCTATTTGCAAATAGGGGTTTTGTGATCACACCTTCCAGGCAAGTAGGAGCGAAAGCTGACAGTGCCCTCCCTGACCGCACTTCCAGCTACCCTGGAAATTGTTTAAGCAGAAATTTTCTAGGATGGGAGATTCTCAGTTTCTAAATTTCAGAGAAATACTTCAAAGTACATTCTTCTAAAAGCATCCAAAAATCACCCCACCCCCCCCCGCCAAACCCCGTGGTCATTGTGGAGAAAGTCTCCCCTGCTTTGCTATTTGAAGCAAAAACTTCTAACTGGCCAGATATGTGCCCTTCTGCTCTCCTTCCACCAGAAACTGGGGAAATCCCAGGCTTGCAATAAGCTGAAATTTGCATATGCTCTGGAAAGATTTACTTCTTGCTGCAAAATATTTAAAAGCAAAAATAAATAAATAAATCCATCTGCTCTCAACACTACTCCAAAGGAAAAAAACCAACAACAAAACCACCATCCAAAACCAAAACCCAACTTCAAAAATGAGACAAAAACACAATCACACACACACAAAAAAAAAGAAAATGAAAGAAAAAGCAACAAAAAAACCAACCAGAAGTAAGTTTGAACACATTAACTTCAGAAAAAGTCCATCTGTTGGCAGAATATTCCTGAGCATTAAGCTTCATGAGTAGTTGCTTGGATCTAACTGGCATTCTGAGTATTTTACCAAAAAAAAAAAAAGTTAGGTGCACATAGGTCCCTTGCCAGAAGGTTAGCTGTTTAATTACTCTTTTCACTAGCTTGCTATACATAACATTTGTTTCCAGGTGCTCTAACAGAGACATTTATGGCATGTAAATTGATCGGCCTGAGCGCAGGCAGGTTCAGGAGGTGCTGAAGTGTGCAGGATTGGCAGAAATTGCAAACAATTACAGAGTTACTTCATACATCTCTATTTTTTTTTGGTGGGGGGGGGGGAATTGCAGCATGAAGTTGCATCACTCTCTTTGTCAATGACTTACTTTGGAACTCTCCCTGCCCACCAGCTGCGTCGGCCACAGCTCCCCGTCCTCTGTAGCTACACCCTCCTCAACCTATACGCTCTCCCTGCTTGGTCCAAGACCAGAGACTCTGAGGTGCAGGAATGTTACTGTTTCTAAAACAAGACTTCCCCCCTCCCCCCATTATTAATACACCTCTAAAACACCGAAGGAAAACAACACCATGCAGCTAATTCCCCAAGGAGGAGGGAGTTATCAACAAGCCCGCAGCGATTTCCTTCTCACCGTACAACACGAGCTAGGATTTATAAGGGGAGTTAGATGTCTACAGAACCATATTGATAATTATCAATACTATTAATCTTCTCAGTGCTTGTTTGGGAAGATTGCAGCAATACATCACTTATTGCTGGGGGAGATTAATGAAAGGGCAGGGAATTGCTAAGCAGGCAGCCCCCCCGATGCCACGCGTGTCACGTTCCGAGCTCTACCCGCCTTCCTGCGCGGCACCATTTACAATTCAAGGGCGCAGCTACAAAACAACGCAGATGATCTTGTTTATCTCTGCACACACTCTTTTTAATATGTATTTGTTTCTGTTTGCAAACAAATTAATTAGAGAAATGTCTTAATTTTATCCGGAGCTTACACTTAACCCAATGCTTCAGAAGTGAAACGTCTTTCAAGAGCAACTTGAAATCTCTACAGCGTAATAAGAGACATGACATCGTGTTTTCCAGCCACAGTCGAGGATGTACCTTCTTCAGCCATCCTGAAAGTGTGCTGCAGAGCCTGATCAGATCCTGAGTGCCCAGTGGCATCTTTATGAGCCGTAACACTGAGCTGGAAGAGCGCATTTGACAAGTTGGAGATGCCAGTGCAATTAAAACAACACGATGCACCCTTTGCGGACACTAATAAGCCAGAAGCACGGCAGTAATTAGACAATAAAACTGAAAAAAACCCCACATTAGCTTGCTCTAGGAAGATCTCTCTCTCTACTGGCAAATGAATAGGTCTCCTGGAACCATTTCACTACTCACCAAGACGAGGCGGTGAAGGTGAAACAGGATATTCCATCTGCCACCGTGGAGAGATGGTACGAGATGACCACCCCACCTCAGCTGGGTGCTCCACCACACAACAGAGGTGAGAGCGCCTCCCCCACGGAGAGCTTCCTTCCTGGTCTTGTCAAGACCTCTAGTCCATCATGCAGGGTCTCAGTACCCCAACATCTCATCTGTTACTGGATCACAAAAAGCAGCTTGTGTCCGTACGCAGGAGCCCGGACAGGTCTCTTCCATCTGCTCTTGGCTCAGCCTTGGCAGCACCGATACATCCAAACCAGGACTAAGCCACTCAAAAACTTTGAGCTCATCCTTTTAATGAGCCCCAAAAGCTTGTCAGTATGGAACAGGTAAACAGGGTAGAGATGGATACAAGAGATTGAACATGTCTGCTGTCCAAAACCCATAGCAGCCTACTTACCGGGCAGCACTTTTTGCGTAAAACACATTTTTAACAGCTTTGCTTTTTGTTCTGCATACCTGTTGGGAGTTTCTAAACTGTGCTATCATTTCAGAGGAAAATCTGGAGGATGTGGAAGATGTGCACACTCTGTGTGCCCCTCCATCTATCTGCACCAACTTCTTTGCTACCAACTTTTGAACTCGCTGCCACGTTTGAAGCACAAATGCCACAAGCAGAGGCTTTTGAAGGATGCGTGTGCAGGATTTAGTAAAACTCAGTAGATTATGAGAAGGAAGATCCACCCAGCACCGAGCATCTCTCTCACCCTTTTGGCTCCACCACCCAGCCAACCAGTTGGCTCAAGGGTAATGCCAAGACAGCCACTGGCACAGAAAATGATACAGAGGCAGGGGAGGGAGCTCAGGCACTGCAGGAAAATTGTGGAGACAGCTAGGGGAAGGAGCCACAGGGAGGGTGATTGAAAGTGCTGCTGTGATAGGGTACGCAGAAGACAAATCCTTGGAAAAATAACATTTACTGTTTCACGGGGATTCTTCCCTTATTTTATTTTATTTTTTATTTATTTTGGCAGCTCAGGGATACTTGCAGAGGTTTGAAAGTGAAATCATAATAAACCTGGGACCTGCTGAGTTAACTCTATATAGAGAAAGAGAAGCAATATCACCAAATTTCCCAAGAGAACCTGCAGTTCCTCTAGGAGTGATCCATTTCTTTCTCCTTCGGGCACATCAGCTCCTCCAGGAGGATATGTTCCTGGTTTTGTCAGGCACCTCAAAGCATTAGAAGTTGCTTTCATAGAAGGCAGCCATGTGTGGTATCAGAGCTGGTCAGCCAGGTCCTTGCAGTTTCAGAATGTCTTCTACTGAGGAACCTCAAAGTGCTTTACAGAGACTAACAAATAAAAGCACACGTGTCAGGAAGGTATCTGTTGTTACTGGATCTGTGGTGTACATGGGGTAAAACAAAGCATGAAGAGTTGATTACCTTTCTAAAATGCCAAGTGAAACATAAGGCATGAGAGCAGAACGTGTCTCCTGGCCACTCTGCCTTCATGCTTAACCCAGAGCCATCCTCACTAGTTCCTACTCCTTGAACAACACCAGCATTAGAGATCTAATTATTGCTAAAGGAAAAAAACACAACAAAACAAAAAAACCCCAAACAAACAAACAAACAAATCAAAAACCAGAACAAAACAAAACAAAATGAAAAAACAAACAAACAAGATAAAGAAAAGCTACCCATCTGAAAAACAAACAAAACAAACAACCCCAAACCAGCTGGTACATGATACCCCTCCTCTTCCCCATGGTAGATTTCCTCCTTTCCACCACTGGCACTTTGGGCTTTTGAAACACATTAAAGTTAAATATGTTCAGAATGGTTCTCCTGAGGATGCAACTGCCTCGCAGCACCAGAGCGTACCCTCAGCACTCGCACAGTCCGACGCAGCCCTGGTTTCAGTCGCTAAGTTCACTGTGGGCAACAGGTTTTTATCATCTAATTGCAGTAGCTGCCCCTCTGCTGTTCAACAGGCTCTGGGGGTGGCAACATGGGATTTGACAGGGATGCAGCTGGCCAAATCCTGATCCTAAAATCCAGGGAAAAGCATTGCAAATCGCGGGAGGCTGAGAGCTGTAAATATTGCAGACTGAATCTGCATGCAGGGGGCTGAAAAGGGGCTGACAGAGCTTGACAGAATCTTCCTAAAAGAAAGAGAGGTGGGAGGAGCTCCTCCATCACCTCTTACGGGGGATGAGTGGGCACCTTGTAATCACATCTTCACTGCGGGGAGAACAAAGCACTGCAACAGTTTTTCATGGAATGCTGGCCAAGCCATTCAAAATGAGACATCTGCTCATTCTACCCCTGAACAGATATCTGTGAAATACAGCCAAAATTGTTACTAAATCACACACTGGGTACTAGGCAAAGCCATGCGAGGTTGCTTGATGTCAAGCAAGCCAAAGAAAATTTGGTGACTATACCATCCCTCCATTAAAACCGCTTCATGTCCCGAGTTTGCAGCAGTGAAAAGTCATAAAATATTTCCTTGGTTATCAATGAAGTTCTGACCTTGGATACAGAAAAGTAAACCCAGGGTCTGTCAACCCTTCCCATAGAAAGGTGTTAAAGGGAGCGCAGAGCCTGGCTCCGGGGCGGGCAGGGAGCAGACAGCTGCCTCCACCGAGCGCTTCTTCCAGACAGGGAAAAAGCAAAAGGCGATCCAAAGATGTGTCGAGGCGACCGGGATCAAGAGAAGCACACAGACAGCCTCAGAGATGCTCCTTAAAACCAGGCCTAGGGATTCGTGGTGACAGAAGGAAGACAAATGGATAGAGCGCGTTTTAAGACTTGCACATACGATGGTGACGATCCCTTCGGTCTATCTCGTGCCGCAGAGAGAGACACGTAAAGAGAAGCTATTCTGTGATTCTACATGGAAGAAGCTGGCGCAGCTCAAGATTAATCAGCCCCGTGGCCCCCATCCTTCTGCCCCTCACTCCAGACCCTGTGGATGGGAAGGTGACACGTACCGCTGTCGATTAGACTGATGGTAGACTCAAGTGAAATGGCCAAATGTTCTTGCCCCTTCTTTACATGATAAAGAAGAAAATATTTACTCACCTATGATGGTCTTCAGCATTTATTTACCTACCGCCTTTGAGACCTGGAGTGTCCTTACCACCATTAAAGCCTGCACAACAACTTCTCTCCCTTGTAAGTGAGGAAATTCAGAGACACAGAGCTAATCGAGGCTGCCCAAGATAACAAATCTCTTGGGAAACAAAGCATCGCTTCAGCATTTTCAAAGTTAAAATCAGCACTCTCACCAAACATCCTTTTGCTTTCCCTTGTGTGTTAGAATTAAAGAAATAAGAATTGGGGAAATACATCCCGAAGCGTTATCTCCACAATAATTACTGAAGACAAATCGTAGCCTTTGGTAGCTTTTCCTGGGATGCATTTAATAGCAGCTATTATTTTGGTTGGCTATTTTAGGGAACCCCTGATGTCTCTAAACCCCACAATTTCCTTTGTTATTGTAAGAAAATACAAACAGGGGCTATCGTAGCAACGCTAATCCTCCGTGAGGGACTAGGACCTGGAAATGAGTAGAAGGGAAGCTGGTGAGAGAACCTCAACTGCTGGTGTAACCTGGTAGCCGTGAGGATTTTGGGGTGAGGAAAACATGCTTTTTATGGAAACATTTAACACAACAACAGGAATACAAATCAAGCTCCATTAATTTAGCTTTAAATTTTAATGAATCAGGATGCGTAGTTTACATAAAGATGGATTCACTTAATAAAATATTAATTTTTTTTGCTAAAGAAACCATAAATTGCAAGTTAGTATGGTTTTTAGTATGGTTTTCCTTAAATAGAATGTCAGAAGTTGCAAGGCACTGAAAGAGCACACAGCAAAACAAAAGGAGACAAAATTCAAGAAGAGCAAGATATTGTGGTCAGTCTTGAGTCTGGACCCTTGGTAATCCACGTTAACATTTGGACCTACCCAGGTAGCCTGTGGTTGGCACCCCAGCTGAAGAGCACCAGAGCTGGGGTGGTAGCTCCCATCTCCCTGTAATTAATGGGTCTCATCCCCCGAGTGCAGTCAGCGCTGTGCTGGGTCCACACAGAGATCCGGGGCACAAACCCCATCCGCAAGTGTGGATTTGCTGTGACCACACACAGCAATTTGTCCTGGCCACCTCTCTGGGGTGTGTCAGCTCTGGGCCATGCTCACACATCCTTTCCTTTCACCTTGCACTTTATTTTCAAAGGAAATCCTGCAGCAGAGGCAGGGAAGGAGCCATAACTGACCAAGAATGGACAACTGTTAAGGGAGGGAGCTGGTAAAACCTCAGGTGGGAACTTGGAGAGAAGAAAAACTCTTTTGTAGCAACTGGGAAGTTCACTTCAGGAATACCTGGATTTTATCCAGGCTCTGTTGCTGAAGAGTGCTCAAACTGAACTGAAAACACAGTCCTTGTGCTTTAATAACAATCTACAAGATGTCAAACAACTCTTACGTTAAACCGGCACCACATCTCCATGAATCTGAGGCTCAAGCAGCACGCACAAAGTCAGGCAGGAAGCATGAACCCAGATCTTCAGAGACCTACCACACACCGTCCCTACACGGACGAAGCTGACACAAGAATCTCCAGCTTTCTCAGCCACCAGCTGTGGGGTTTTCAGCTGGGAAACATCAAAGTAGCTTGAGTGTCTTTGATCACCTGCTCTTACGTGCTTATTTTTCTTTAGGTGTCATTACAAAAAGGCCATCTTATTCATCTGGCCATCTTTGCTTAAAAGTAGCACTGAGAAAGTGAGTCTCTCAAAAAATATTTAGTTTCATCTTTCATAAAGCTAGAAAAACCGAAAAGCATCTGCAAATGAAAACCCATTGGTTTCAAACTAGAACGCGTTACTGCTTCGTTTTCCAAGTTGGCAACTAGGGACTGCAGACACACAAAAGTAATACAACTTGCATGATCAACTAATATCTCTATTAGCCTGAGGAACTTGAGTTGCAGGACAGAATAAAACAAGATAACGCGTGAAAAAAAACCCAAACAACCCACATTCTGCAGGAAAATGAGAAAGATCTCTACTGAATTTTTGCAGGATATAAACCAAGAGCATTTAGTGACTATAGCTGACAAAAATGAGCAAGCAAAGAATAAAATAGACTCACATTGAGCTGGAGGTCATCTGTCCACTGGCCAATGAGGCGGTAGCCCGGGGTGCTGGTGTTGGTGGTGTGGTACTGGAAGATGTCGTAGCGCCCTGGGGCATCGCCGTTCTTGTTGAACATCACTGGAGTGCCAGCACTGCCTGGGGGAAGGAAACAAGACAAAATCCAACCAACCAACGCCAAATCTTTACAATATCAATTTTATTTAGTCATGGTTGAGAGCTTCTGGACCAGCAACATGTTCCAGGCAAAGGTCATCCAGCCATCTAAAAGGGATACTTCAGGACATGGTGGTATCATGCTAGTCCTTTTCCAGAGATTAATTAGCACTGCCCAAGCCTACTGACTAAAAATAAAACAAAGCAAAACTAGATCAGCCCTACTTCACTTTGCACAAAAGAAGAAATATCAGAAGGTTTTTTCTCCTGCCCTCCAGCCTCCCTCCCATCCCTCCTTCCTCAGGGAGTTCTTTAGTGAAAATCATGCCTGTGAATGAAGCCTCTAAATGATTTTTTTTTTTTCACCCAGAAAATGTTCCATCTGCTTCTGAGAGATACTGCTGTCAGAAGTCAGCCCAGGTCTAGTGAATCTTGACTAGCATCCAGAAATAGCTTCCTCCTCCACAATATGTTCTTATTCCCATCCTCAGCATGTGGTTGGGATGGAAAAGAACAGGCTAAGCTGTAGGAAGACTGTTCCTCGTGTAGTCCTTATTTACACTCCATGACACTGGCACAGGCTGAAAGGTGTTTCAGTCGGGAACAGATGATGATCAGGATCCTGAATTAACTTTATTTACCGTATCCTAAGGTGAGTAACACAGGTGAGGAAGTGCAGGGCAAACACCAAGGCAAGGAGTCCTCCCCTCAACCCTACTGTTGTGCCTGGTGGTGAGCAAAGCTGGAGAGGCACCGGTAGCTGAGCGAGGGGATGGGAGGTTCCTGATCGACAGGTGAGTTCTCACCAGAACATCTGCACTTTAAATTACCATGGCACGAGATGTGAACCCTTTCTTGGATGAGAATTCAAAGCAGTGCTGCACCTCCTCAGATCTCAAGGTGAAAACTTCAAGCGTGACATTTATTTCAAGACATATTGAAATAGGTTTCAGTAGAGTAGAGCAATATTGTGTCAAGATTGAAGATTATGACAATATTCCAGCATATCTATATTCAAAGCTTCCTCCTCCTGTGTGACTTTTTTCTTTCCCCTAAAGCAATGAAAAAATCTCTCCTCTTGTAGCATTGAACTTTAAGATTATGAGGATTTTTTTTTCATGATTCCCATTCTTCACTGAACTCCAGTGAGTGAAAAAAAAAAAAAAAAGATCTGAATGAGTGAATTAGCATAGTTTCCATTCTAGCTCCAGTAGATTATTTCCTGACTATCCTCCGACACCAGATGCAGATTCAGTTCAAAGGCTGGTAGAAAAAATTGTCCACTGAAATCTCCCCTCACTGGCTCCTTATGAGCACCAGGCAGATATTTAATTGTCATTACAGATTAATGTAGCCAGAATACAGTGAAAACACAGAGTGAAAAAGAAGAAATGGCTGTAATTCCAAGGCTCTTTTGGAAAGTCAGCACAAAGGGTAAATGGGATTTCGTTAATCACAACTCTTAAAAGGCTGCATATTATTAATTAAGCTCGATTTTGTCAGAGCTGACAAATAAAAAAGTACGATTCAAAGGGCAGGAGGTCCAGTGAGGTTCCCAAAATGCAACACGCACATCTCTGAATTCCCTGTATCCTGAGGAAATCTCAGCGTGGACACAAAGAGGTGTTGGAGTCTGCACGGCACAAGGCAGACTGAGAGCAGATGCCATGGGCATGGCCCCGCCAAAGTCAACAGTGCCAACACAGACTCTGCTATCCCAAAATCTCCTGTAGGCTGAGGAAAAGCAGCTAAGAGTTTGCCTATGGTCACCTTCATGAGCCTTTGGAAACATCACCAAGAACCCTCCTGGCTAAGCCAGGGCCACCCCACCAGGGTGCATGGGGTAGAGCCATAGGGTCTCCATCCCCCAGCTGGGCACCCAGAGCAGGTTACCCACCTGCCTGCAAACAGAGTTGGCAGGACCCTCATTCCTGCTCGAGGGGCAGGCAGTTGACAACAAGACCAATAAGCAGAAGGCCAAGGGGAAGGATGGGTGCTGCTGTGGACCTACAAGGTCCTAAAGTGAGGCCATATCAGGAGCTGTCACTCCAAAACATGCTCTTTCTGTGTTTTGCAGGAGCAAGAAAACTTCTTCTGGGGTACTGCAAATTGCTGCTTTTAAACACCCACTTTTAAAATAATTGTTAAAATCAGCAGATGCACTTGGATGCTACAGGGCTGCAGACTCCATGGCAAGACAACTCTAAGGCATTGTCTGCCAGGCCACCTCCAGAGGCCCCCAAAGGCACAGTTCCTTGGGACAGCAACCTCGTGCGTGGATACGGACACGTGACACTCAGCAGTGAAGACCTGTGGCTATTTTCAGGTCCATTGCCACTTATGTGCCAAAACGACACAGGGGAAAAAAAAAAAAAGCTGTGAAGAATCTGAGATCTGTAGGCATGATGAATATCTATAGAAATGCAAAAAAAAAAAAAATAATTAAAAAATCACGATCTCAGGTCATAAGTCCAGCAGAAGTGTCCTGGTTCCTGACTTTGAAGTTGGAGTAATTGGACTGCTGGCTGGGGATCTGCTTAGGAGGTGCAAGCCTTTCATGACCTGAGCATGGGCTCTGCTGCTCTTCTTGTACCATCTGGCTGTAGGGACCCAACAGTCCTGTTTGCAAATGCTGCAGCATTTCACTTGCAATTCAAGTTCCTTCGTGCAGTTACGAAGAGAATAAAAAGCAACGTATGAAAACCTCATTACTGAGAAGAAACAGTATTTTCAAAAATGATCCTATTTGTTATTTGACTCGTTGATCTTCTGATTATTAAAACATACGGTTGTTTAGTTGGTTTTCTATAATTTAGGATTTATTTTCCTTCTATTAGGATTTACAGGAATTTAGCTCAGCCCCAGCAAGCCCTTCAGAGACTGAGCATTAGCTTCTTGCTCTCAGGGGCTATGACAATTTAATTCATCTTCAGCTCCCAACAAATAAGCTGCCTTCTCACCACGCAGACACTGAGAGTACATGACACCCTTTCACCTGCAGAATGTGTTCAAAAAAAAAAAAAAAAAAAGGAGACACGATCTGATTGAATTTGTAGGATTTCGATCTCTTAATCGCCACGAGACGAGAAATGAATTAATAGAAGGACAAGGTGCAAGGCAGGTGTAACTACCCAAGGTGTTTCTTCACTATTCAGTCCACGTTTACTGCAGTTTGAGGACATGAAGGGCTCATACAAACAGAATCTTCTGCTTTTCCTCTGGCAAAAATAGAACCACACTCCGCACTTTGAGCTTTTCAGAATCTCGCCGTACAAGCACTTGAGATTTTAAGTTCTCCATATTTCGTTTTTGTTCTCCAGGTAGTGTGACGATATCAGAATTCATACTGAGTTCCTAGTGCAAATCCAGCCTCTCTTCATTAAAGTGTTGCTTGAGCTCTTTCTGCACAAACGTCATTACCTTTTCTTCCTTGCAAAGACTCTGGAAGCAGGTACCGAGAGGATGATTTCAGCTGCACGGTGAGAAGGAGATTTGTTACATGCAAAAAGGATCTCCAGCTCATGGGCTCAGGGTGCTTGAAAATGAGCTACATTTTTTTCTCTCTGGCACACAGCTGGGACAAAGCATTCCCACTGCTCTACTATCTGGTTTCATACAAAGTTAGGTAGGAGATGGGGAAAACCAGGCTTTTAAGCATAGATTAAATATTGCTTTCCAAGACCTAACCCTCAGGAGATGGAGATGCACGGCTGCACCAGTGGTTCAGGGAAGGACAGGTGAAGACCAAAGCTAAAAGCAAGACAACTGACACCAGCCCAACAGGGTGCTCTTCTGTCCTTGCCCTCCCAGCCATGAGATGATGGCTAAGGAACGTGTAAAGCATCAGCACCCATGTCCCAGGAGCTCTCAGGCTTTACCAATATGAACACACCACCCAGACCAGCCAAAGCCTCTCTCCCTGCTTCTTCCATTCCCTCATCCCTCTGCATTTTCCATGCTGGCCTCATCCGTTGGATGAGTTATATGATGGTTGTTGATCCTGCACCACTGGGAAGACTGAACCGATCCACAGCAATTCTGGGAATTTCCTTTTACGGAATACTGAGAAGGAACTGTCTTCAGAGCAGCTTTCCATAGCCCGAGGAACAAGCCCCAGGAGGGTCACAGCTGAACGTGGAGCCTGAGTGTACAAACCCGTGTGGAGTTATCCACTATGAATACAATGAGAAAAAGCTGGGGTTCTTGATCCAGGGCCAGAGTTTAACAGGAATTGGTTCTTTTTCCCATGGAAAACACCTACACCCAGATATCCAGAAGAAACTAAAAAGGTTTAAAGCTATCTCAGTTTTGCCACTGTTCTCCTTCTTGTGCTAAAAAGCAAACCACTACTTCAGTGTCCCTGTGCTAGACACGAGTTACAACTAAAGAACACCACCAACCACCTGAAGAGATGTTGTGCAGAGGTAGGTGCTGGTCACTTCTCGCAAGTGACTAGTGATAGAACAAGAGGGAATGGCCTCAAGAACCCATCTAGATGTGGTGCTTGGGGATATGGCTGAGTGGTGGACTTGGTAGAGTAGTTTAATGGTTGGACTCGATGATCTTAAAGGTCTTTTCCAACCCGAGTGATTCTGTGATATGACCATTGAATCCCATCACAAATGGAGGAGAAAAAAGTCACCTTTTGAAAACCTGACCAAGGAATCACAAATAAGGAAACCAAAAAGTTGGTGCAAACCAATTCTTGGACCCAGACAGCAGGCAACATTAGCTGGGCACCCAGCCTCTCATAAATTATTTCTTGGCTCTATTAAAATAATCAGATGACCGTTCAGCATCTTTGTATGCAAGAACCGTCTAGAGACGACCTTGTGGGAGCTGCTTTTCAGTACTAAAATGGCTCGAGTGCTACACTACACATGAATGCTGTCCTTCTACAGGGGCTTTGTCCTTTATAATTAACCTTCCAAAATGAGGAAAGTAGAACTCTCCAGACCTCCTCAGATCACTCATCTCAAACTTTGCTCCTGGCCTTAGTTAACACCACTTACCTCAAGGAAAGAAATTTACATCTCCTCATATTCACCTTGCTGGTTAAGAGATGATTTATACAGGACAGAAAAATATCCTTGTCACAAATGACCAAACTTGACCACAAAATACCTACCCTTAAATCTCTCGGGTCCTATTGGCTATGTGGGGGCTTTGTTAAGTTTATTAATAAATATGTTTATTAGTAGTTGGCAGCAGGGACCGCGTCACCTTCCTGCCCAACAAGGACATGGAGCTTCTGCAAACCCCTCTTCCCAGGCAGTGACAGCCCAGCCTACCCTGCACATTTCAAAAGGATCTTTCTTTCAGTACTTTCCCCCATATATATTTGGAGGTCTAACTTTGAGCTCCTTCTTAAGTCTCAGATGTCTATCTGAGGCAGAGCTAGGGCAAAAGCAGTAAGAATCACTGAATGTTAAAGGGTTGGAAGGGGCCTCTGAAGATCATTGAGTCCAAGACCTCCTGCTAAGTCCAGTAGCAAGGTAGAAGTAGAAGGAGAAATAACATCATGTTGCTGCAGTTGGACTGCCCTGGTGTCAGGTGAATGTTTGTTAGTGAAACTAATAAAATCACAGTGAAACATATAGAGGTAAGGAAATTTTGCTAATATTTAGGCCTGATTTATATAGTGGCATGCCTGGAAAGATACTGTCTGAAACTGAGGGCTGGTATTGAAACCATCCCTGCCACACCTGAGAAATGTAGGTGGATAAGGGATAAGCAGAGAAAGAGATCAAGTGCTCCCATCATTCCTGGGCTGTTTTGTCTCCTCTAAAGTCTTACTAGAGGAATAGAGGAGGGAGTAACTGTGCCTAAATCACATCATTCTGGCTCTGCAAATGGACCTGGCCCTTTAGCTGTCCTCTCCCTGCTCTTGAGCAGGCAGCTAAGTTCAGGGAACCAGAATTTCATCCACTTAGTTTTCTCCATGTCAAAGAAACAACATCAATAGAGAGTAAAAAATGATGTGAGCTGCTAACAAACTCCTAGGGTTTCAACAAGCATATTTAGTCAGAGACAAGCTTGGGCTTTTACCCACTTATTTCTCCCATAGGAAATCAGTCTTCAGGAAGGGATCCTAAAATAGCAGCAGCAAGTTCTGTCTTTGGGCAGTAGCAGCCTATTTGTCTTGGCGAAAACGTGATATTTTCAAATAGATACTCAATAAACACAGGCTTCTGCCACACACTCTGATGGAGCAATGAAAAAAAAAACCAAAAACCAAAACCAAATGAAAATAAAACAAAGTTCTGGTCTGCTTTGCTATGGCAAGACTGCACCTCGAATACTGTGTCCAGTTTTGGGTCCTTCTCTACAAGGACATTGAGGTGCTGGAGAGGGTACCAAGAGGTGGCTACCAAGCTAGTGAGGGTTTGGAGCATGTCTCTGGCTGAAGGATCTGAGGCTGTTTAGCCCTGAGAAAAGAAGGCTGATAGAAACCCTATTGCTCTGTACAACTACCCAAAGGGAGGTTGTAGCCAGGCAGGAGTTGATCTGTTCTGCCTGGTGACGAGCGATAGAACAAGAGGAAATGCCTGAAGTTGAACCAGGGGAGCTTCAGGATGGATATTGGGAAGGATTTAATTACTGAAAGGGTTGTCAGGCATTGGAACAGCCTGCCCAGGATGGTGGTGGAGTCCCCATCTTTGGAGGTGTTTAAGAGCCGGGGAGATGTTGTGCTTAGGGATGTGGTTTAGTGGTTCTGATAGGGCTGGGAAGAAGGTTGGATTCTATGATCTTGAAGGTCTCTTCCAGCCAGAACAATTCCAGGATTCTACGAAAGAGAGAAGTCACAGGGGTGAACCCACTGTGGAAGCTTCAGTCTTGGCTCACCGTTGAAGTTGACGCTGCGGATGTACTTGAGCAGCTTCTTGCCTCCTGCATGCTCCATCTCAGGGCAGACCCCGGGGTAGTCAGCACAGAGGTCCTTGTTCATGTGGTGCAGGGCGTGGGCCATGGCGTACACGGCGTCGATCACGAACTGCACCTTCCCCTCCTGCTCGTAGTGCGAGTCTTTGCCGATCCGCTCCTGTCCTGCACAGTAAAAACAAACACACGCACGTATGCACACACACACGTGCACAGGAGGACAGTAAGGAACAGCATTTTCCTGATATCAGATACAAATTAATTCTCTCAGAGTGCATTTAAAGAACTTCAGGTTTTAGTCAGCACGACAGAACATTTGGGGCTGCGTTTTTATTAATTAAAGCCAAAGCCCAACCTTCTTTCTCAGTAGTAGAATCAGAAACACAACTTCTTGCAGGTTATTCTGCCATTATCCAGAGAAACGGGTCCTACCCTAACCACAGACCTGAAACACCAACCTCTAAGGGACCATCTCAGAGAGAAAACACCAGGCTCCGTGTGCTCCCAGAGCATGTCTTTGAAAGAAGAAATATTTAAAATAAAGCACAGCTGGTATCTTAATGGGTTGCTCTGCTGCAAATCCCAGTTTCTAATTGAAAGACGGAGCCAGACTGAAGGAAGAAAGAACCACTTTAGAGATGTAAACAAAGGGATGCTCCAGAGAATCAAGCGACCGTGCCTGCTATTAACACCGCCTCGGGAAGCTCAGGATGCTTGCAATAACTCTGCACCCCCCTTCTCTCTCCCAACCTGCACAGCCTGAAACATCCTTCAGAATCCACTGATTGCCTTTAAAATATTTTATCAGGTGAGAACTTAATCCAAATGCTTAATGTCATCCCAACTGCAACAGGGCGGGGGGAAAGCAGGGCTTTGAAAGCCATTCCTTGATCACTGCGGTGCCCAGCGTGTGAGAAGCTACAACTCCTCTGCCTCAGAGGTCTTCTGATCCAACGGGCCAAGGCTTAACAGAAGTCACCTGAGACAAGGGAGGCATTTTGCAGATGGAAAATTGGAAGACAGAAATTGAACCACTAGGACCCAAAAGAACTCAGTAGCAGTGACCAAAGAAATGGTGAATGTAAATATTGTAAGTGGTAGGCTCGTGCCTTAACCATTCCCCCCCTCCCCAGGCTTGAGGGGGATGCATAACCTGCTAGCGTGGCTGCAAAACCAGACAATAAGGTGGCTTTCTTCCTTTTATGGCCGACTCAACAGGTAACTGGGTGCCTCTGTAATTAAGCAGCAAACCAAACAGTATTTTCAGAGCTTGAAGCAAGGCACACCAGGTTGAAAAAAAAAAAATCAGAAATCTTTGATTTACTTCCCTCCCCCCACCCCTGAAATTGTCCACTAACTTCTTGTTCTACCTTGTCCAAGTAACACCTGCATGATTCGATCTGTCCAGCTGCAAAGTGTGTGATTATACTCTCCTATCTCACCAGGGCTTTGCGAAACGTAATTACTGCTTGCCAAGTGCTCTGAGCTGCATCGATGCAGCGCAATCTATTCTCTTCTGAGGGTGGCAAGGCCACATCCCACTTGTTCCACCTGCAGCACCACGTTTCTCTCTAACCTCACATTGGTCTTGGTCAGCTTCCTGCAGCACCTGCAGGTCTGGCTGCTGCCAGGAGCTCCAAGAAACCAGCCCTCGGAATCATTTCTTGTGAATTTTAGAGATATTTGATCAAAGTAAATACTTGCTTGAAGGATACAAGGGGGGAAAACTTTTTTTAACATCCTCAATTAGAAATAGGGATGAGTGAATTTAAATTAGCTGATCTGATACCAATAAGGAAATCGAGTTGCTAATGACTGTGAGAACTAATGATTTTACCAGAGGCAAGAAGTCCATTTTCCTGTTGCTGCTCAACTACCAGGTCTGTGTCTCTCCCTCCTGCCCTATGGGAGCAGCAGCTTTATTGTTACCAGTCCCTGGGGTCCAGCACCAGCCTGAGCCCCCCCCTCCATGGCAGCACTGGCTCTGCAGAAAGGCATCACCAGGGACCAGCCCAGGTCTTCTGCAACGTAACTCCCCTTGGGCACTGTCTTCATGAAGCTGATCAGGCTGAATCATTTTGTAGCCAGCCAATGAGCAAAGTTTTTATTTTTCTTTTCAGCTGATGAGAAAGACAGATACTCAAACAATCCTTTTTTTTTCCACCTTCCCCCTTCTTTGAGTGATGAGGTGGTAGATCAGGATTACAAATAAGCACAGACATCACCCTCTCTTTACAGAACCTCTGCAAGCACAAAGAATGTCTAAATATGTCCACGAAAGTGATTTGCTTGAAGATAAGCAAAAATATAATCCCCCTATATGAATATCTTTAATTATCTACAATTTCCCTCCTCCTCTGGCTCCCTCTGTAATTACCAAACTGCACCATTGGTGTCTGATCCACTCAACCTACACATTATGGTTGAGACACTCTCTACCAGAGCCCATCAATTTTATATCCCAGATAACACTGGAAACACTGAAATCCTGCAAATAATTCAGCAGGGTAAGAGCATCCAGACCGTGAAGATCCACGCACTGTCCTTTTCATTATTTCACTCCCTTCTCATTGATTACAGAACTTAATACATTCCCAGGCCCTGACAAGGAAAAGGCTTTTAAGTGGTTTCAGCTCAGCTACGTAACTCAATTAGCGATGCAACAGAACTGCCTGCCAAGGGAAGTGGATCTGGGACTGAAATGCTTCACACAAACAATACTGATCAGGCATCTTAAGTTCCAGAAGCAAGTCTGGCCAAAAACACAGCAGAAAGAAAACCTTTAGCAGAGAAGATATCTGTGAAAGGAACCTGAGCAAAATCCACTGAAAAAACCAAACCAAGAGCGACGTTAGCAGGGTACAAGTATGAAAATGAGAAAGATTTGAAGAATTAACAGAATTTCCAGTAAGAAGAATGCTTTCCTGTACTGAAGATAATAATAAATAATATATAATTAATAATAATAAATCCAGAAACAGAGTCAAATGTAAATGGCCACCTGGAAAACACGTGTGAGTTTACTGCTAGAGCACGAGCCTGCAATCCTTCATATAAACATCGGCTGAGTTACCTTTTAAAGAGACTTTATAGCAATGAGAATTTCAGACCAAATTTGAACTATATGGCAATGAGAATTTCAGACCAAATTTGAGCTAGAAAAGAACCTGCAAAGCAATTGCCTTATTTTACATATGGCAAATAGCCATCAGATTTCAACACTAAAGAAAAAGTAAATGAAAATGTCCAAATGAATGTGTGTTCCCTTTAGGTTACATCAAGCTACCAGTGTAGCAACCCAGGGAGCAGCAAATCCAGTCCAAAGTCCATCTTCAGACAGGGATAAACCCAAGTGGTGGGCACAATTTTAATTCCAACTTCGATATTAGTGTCACAAATGTCTTCAGCAAACCCTTTTAGGTTTAGCTGAAGAAGCCAAGCAGAGAAGTTTTACCATGTGCTTCAGGAATAACTCCTGCAGATATGGGTGTAGAGAAGTTCGATTACGAAGTATTCCTGGGAGAGAAGGAAATGCATGTAAACCATTAGCTCCTTACAGATAAGAGCAGCAACACTAACTGGTGCTGCCTGTGCCTCCTGGCAAAGGGACAGTTTTGGATCCCCAGCCCAGTCACATTAGGATATCAGGGAAGTCTCAAGGGGGCAAAACTTGGTGTAAGAACCAACAAGACTCAAGTGCTGGGTGCAGCAAGGCGGCGTGCAGCCCTCCACGCTGTCAGAAGACACCACAAGCAGAGAAGGTCAACGTGATGTGCGAATCATTTGTTCTTCTTACATCTCCCTGCTCTTTAAAGGTTGCTGCTTTGTTGTTTTTTTTAACTCTGTGATCTTCAGGAGCCAAGCAGCAACATTATCTTCTTCAGCAATGAAGTAGCTGACACCTGAGACACATGCACACAAAGTGATTTCAGGAGAATTCACTTTTGTTCCATGGATTGCAAATGGAGTACCTTGGGATGTCATGAGAAGGATGAAGCACAAAAGCAATTTATTGACATGAGCATTATTTGCTTCCAGAAGATCTATTTGAAGGTGATGAGAAATAATTTAACCTCACTTCCTACTGGAGTCTCAAGTGCTCATCATCACGATTCCTTAGAGATGGAGCAGCTAGGTCTCTTGCCTCAGGCAAATCTTCACAAGAGAAAAGATATTGCAACAGAGAGAGGAAAAATCCCCCAACCCAGAGCAGTGAAAACACCAAGAGAAAGAATCCCTCTTGTACAGTCTCCTTCAGATGACACAGAAATGAAATGCAAGTTTAAGAACTCCTGGTCACGCTTCTTGCGTCTCCACAAAGGCGACGCTTAACACCTTGTAGGGAAAAGGAGCTGACAACATCGTTTTTCACATTACATTTTCTCAACATCTCTCCTTCAGCTGATTTCTCTGGCCTCATCACATAACGTTGTGTTATGATGTATAAACAGTGTTGCAGGGACAATTTTAATGGCATATAATTCATACAGACAGACATCAAAATCCCACTTTGCTGGTGCTTGCTTTAGATGAATTCAGACATCGGTTCAGTTTATGAAGGATTAAAGACATTTTCAAAGGAGCTCGCATAATAGTACTGCTGAGAACTTGGCGATAGTCATCATTAACAAGAGATTTAATTTAAAGATTGCCCAACACTCACAGTATCAAACAAGCAGCTATTATCTGCACAAGTTAGAATTCAGCAGCTGGTTAAGTGCTGACAGAACAATATATACCCTTCATCCATCTCCAGTGTATTTAGCATCATTAGAAACCTGATGCCCATAAGCAAAGAGACATCCGTGATGCAACAGCTCCAGTTATCAGTCTAGAAGTGTAAGTGCCCATCTATGCTCCTTAAGAACGATGCCGAGGCTTCTCCAGCTCCGCACATCACGGGGAGCTCAGCCCGTGCAGCTCTGCCGGCTGGACTCGCGGCTCTGCAGGAACACGCACCACGGCACAAAACAAACAGACCCATCTTTAACATGCGTCCAGGGCTCCCCAAAATAAGATTGGAGCTATTGCTCCTCGGATACTCGCTTGTGGTATAGAGACTACTGTAGACACAGGAGGTGCAAAGTCTGAGGGCTTCTCCAAGTAAGCTCGTTATGTGAAAGCAGCAAGTACTAGAGCTTGAGAAAAGCTAACAATGTGCTAGGGTAAACATTGTCATTTAAGCAAGCAGAGGATGACAATCAGGCCTCTCTGCAATATAATCCACGCATTGTTGCTTTACAATAATACAATGCTTTACAAACATACAAGATCCAACAATACAGCGATGGAGTTACAGTCATCTATCCAGCCCTGCCTCATTCAGGAGATCTCATTACAGACAAAAGCCTTTATCTCAAGACCATCAATCCAATCCCCATGGAGGAAAGCAGATGAACTTTCAAGTTTTTACTGCTAGCCACATAAGAACACCTTTCTGTGCTAGGATAAAATTTCAGCCTAAACATCATCTCCCCCAGGCTCCGTTGAGCTGACAGGGTCAGGGCAGCAGCACAGCCCAGGAAGACCAGGGCACCCACCTCCCTCAGGCTGGTGCACACCCGTTCTGCCTCCTTACTGACAGCTAAACAAACCTCTCCCTCATCTCCCCTGCAACCTTCAGCTCCAGCATAGCTCCACTGCCTCCTGCCACTCTGCTGGAGAGAGGGGACTTCGTATTGCACAAGAAATTTGGAAGTCAGACCAACTGGTCTATGGCCATAACTGGCAGAGAAGCCTTTATCATCAACCAGAAAGGCTGTTTTTCTTATGTTGGCGGACCCTTGACCCACAGTGAGACATCTGCACCAGCAGATACACAGAGATACAGTGTACTTGGTGGCTCTATTGACACCACCAAAGGCCACAGAAAGCAGATGTGGTCAGCTTTATTATCCCTCATCAGCTAACCTTCTCAAATTAGCTT
This sequence comes from Megaceryle torquata, assembly GCA_024611175.1. Taxonomy (NCBI): domain Eukaryota; kingdom Metazoa; phylum Chordata; class Aves; order Coraciiformes; family Cerylidae; genus Megaceryle; species Megaceryle torquata. The sequence goes on along the minus strand of JANIJG010007039.1, from coordinate 20,128 downwards.
TAACTATCCCTAGTCAGTTAACCTCCTCTAATCAGACTTTGGCAACCAGGCTCTCACAATCTCTCACAACATGTTCCACATTTAGGGGAACGTCAAGAAAAATTCCTCTAACTTGTCTTCACTCATGAGTATTAAAGAAAAAAAAAACAAAACCCAAAAGGAGCAGAGGGTCCTACTGAAAAGTTGTTATTCCAATACCAGAAACATCACTATTACATAATAAGGATAAGAAGAATAATTCAGCAGTTTCCAGAAAGCCTTGATGGAATGAGTTTTGTGAAGCTACATCCACTTCCATCTGTCAGACAACAACATTCCCCCTCCCCTCACTTAGACCGATTCAAGTCCACAACAACAGTTTCTGTTCTCAGGTGTGTAGGTGTACCTAAGAGAATAGATTTTTAGATCAGAAAACTGACCTAATATTCTTACCTGAGATGTTTTCTGTGCATCCACCATCCCTATTAAATCATATGCAATAGGTCTCATTTATATTCCACTGCTGAAGTACCACAGTCATAAAAAAAATTGGCACCAGGGTACCTGACACTGATGGAAATCAGACACTTTACAGCTTTATACTGCAAATAAAGCAAGCATCTTGTAGCAATAATTGCCACTGACATCACTGATCAAGCAAAGTGTATAGAAGAAGCACTTTTTAAAGATTAGAAGACCTAAACTGGAGCTATCTTTATATTTGAGCGCTGGGCTAAGAATGTGGTTTGCAAATAAAAGAATCTGTATGTAAACAACAAGACGACAGTCATTGAATCATGGAGCTTTGTTGGCAAATCACCTTGGCAATCTAAACAGAAGCAATTCTGAGAAATCTATTTCTGAAAGATAATAGAAATTACAAATCTGTAGAACTGGTTCACCTTAAACTTTTCCAGGTTAGCTTAATGTCGGTTGAGCCAACCACCGCAGGGTTCTTTCAGGAGTTGCAGGTATGTGCAATTTGAAATATCACCATGCTGAATGAGGTTAGCTTTTTGAAATGAAAGCACAGAGGTCATTAAGCTCTAACAGATACTTAGACAATTTGATATGATATGGAAAATATTTTGTTGAGAAGAAGTTGCGCGTTGCCAGTCAACTTCCAAGGTACCGCATAACATGGTCCCTTTGCTCCTAAACTTGTGCATTTCACCTTTTTCAGACAAAATAATGTTACTTTTCTTTCTCATGGGTGTTACCATTGGTATGTGTAGGCAGCCCAAAGATCTTTGAAGTGCTTATAAAATAAGATGCAATACAACTTAGTGAAAGAACAGAGAACTGAAGCTCTGGGTTTCAAACTGCAGCCAAGCATTGGCTAACCTGCATCCTCACCTATGTCTTAGTGCCTCTGAGCTATGGCTACAGCTGTACTGGCCCAAGAGCAGTCACTCAAAGATGAGCTGAGCTTGGTGAAAAGCAGCTCATTGGGAAGGATATTAAGTTGTGTCTTGGATTTACCCCCAGGCACACCTTGGACACTGCAGTTTGAGAAGGAGCCTGTAACCAAGATCACAAACAACTCAAAAGACAATCACCATCAGAAAGGAAAGACAACACAAAGCAGAACTGTCCATGGAAGCATGTTAGAAAAATACAGACCAGCCAGTCCCTAGCAAGGGAACATTATGTAGGTGTCGTGAGGAAGAAGGGAGGGAGAAGGAGGTTGTCCTAGCCAAGCAGGAAAACCACCACCTAAACCACTTATTTACCTCCATCAGAGCATGGGATGTAATTGAGAAGATAAATTCCCCATCTCAGTCTGCCCTTTAACCTTATTTGTAGTTTGCAGGGCCAGCAAAAGATGATAAATTTTAGTCCTTATCCTTTCTGCACTGAAATATTACACACCTTCACAGCCAGGCACTGGCACACATTTCATACCTTGGTGCCTGGAGGAGAAAACGCACAGAGCAATCTCTGCAACAAGAACCAACCAACAGCTTTTTTGCTTGTGCCTATGTCATCAATCACAGACCACAAAATCCCAGGCAAAAAATCCACCCTGAGACACCGGCACGGAAATCCCAGTGGCAGCTGGGAAAGGGCATCCGAGCCGAGTATTTGACCTAAAGCGAATTCTTTTACAGCTTGTTTACAGGATTCATGACAACCAGCCTTACTTTAAGTGTTTCTGTATTTCAGCACCTTCACCAACCACTGCTTGGGACCAGAGCTGGGTTTGGGACTACTGCCTAGGTAGGACTTCTTATAGATGATGACAGTGAGCATTAACAAAAGGACGTGGTCAGGTAGAAATATCTTCTAACATCACTGGCCAAGATTCGGGGGACAAAAAAAAGAATAAAAGAATATGCTGATGTCTTTTAAAACTTGTTCTGTAAAACAAAATAGTGAGATCATGACAAAGCCTAGACCTCCAGTCTTAGCTGCTCAACCCCAGAGCTTACAAGTCAGTCAACCTGTCTTTGTGTTACGTGCTGAGATAATAAGGTTCCTCCATCTTTATGAAGCATGGCTGCTGAAAAAAAATCATCTGGCTGCAGAGAGAATTGCCTGCTAACTAACGGGAGCTGACTGAACTGCTCAGCCCCTGGGGAGCCTTGACAGGGCCTCCCAAGGTACCCTTGTGTCAAGTGCACCTGCAACAACAGACAGAAGGTTCTTCAAGCTTCAGATTCCTGAAGAAGAGAAAAATGTACTGTGGATGGTTTGGATCCTCTTAAACCTGTTTTTTTCTGAAATTCTGAGGAATCCTTGATATTTGCTGGGGGACCCAGATGCAGGGATATCTACAAGCCTTATCACAACTAGGAAGAGAGTGCTGAGAAAAGCTGGGAGCAGCCAGCAGTACAGCCTGGAAGATGGGGCAGCTTTCTGATGGAGCTCCAGTTTCACCCTTGCATCGTTTGTACGGACCTGCCACCCCAAACCTTGGCGACACTGGAGGTGGAGCACCTTCTGCACTCACAGCCCTCAACATCACCGGTGGGAATCAGCCTAAATTCAGCCCCTCTTCCTGACATGTTTTATACGGCTCTGTGAACAGTTAAGGTCTTCTGATGCCCTCAAGTCCCATAGATATTCATCCTAATGAAGACCATAAAGCATCCTCATGACTACCATCACACGCACCAGGGCTCCTGGCGTTTGTTTAAAACAAAAATGCTTTGGATATTGGCCATCTGCCATTAAGCAGCTCGAAGAATCTCCAATTATTTATTTTCTCCTGAGATGAGGAATTCTGAAGGCGCTTTGAAAACTATTTTTCTTTCCATAGTAAATTGCACTTTGCTAATCTAGTTGGGCACTAGATCACTTTCGGTAGTCAAATTATAAATAATATTCGGATATCCTCAGGCTCTGCTATTCGCTACATCTTTTGTTTCTCATTATTTTCCCTTCCCTAACATATGGCTTTGTGGTACCACCCATCTTGCCTGCTGGTGGGGGAAAAAAAAAAAAAAAAAAAGACAGGAGATTGCTATCAGCTTCCTTACCCTCAAAAAAACCCAACTGAACAAAAAACCTCCAAGTCACTACTATCATCTGAAACTAAACCGCAGATAATTAAGTGGTTTGCCAAGATTACCTGGGTTGTCTCCCCCACCCTTCCTTTTCCATGGACATGGAGCACTGAACAGTGCCACCTTTGGAGGGACATGCCCAGTCCTGGGTATCTAGACTTGCAGCTCTCTGGATTTGTGACGTACTTCCCAGATCCATCATTTGTTTTGAGAAAGCCCAGCTCGAGCTCAGCTCTCAGCACTCTGTGGTGCATCTTTCCTACAAGGGGTAAACCCCCAAAGAGCAGCTACAGGAAATTCTGACAGACGCACGGCCCACGTGGCACAACTTCATTGTAAGAGAGAAACACACAGAGGAACTATTCCTTTGCTACTTGAACCTCTGCTGCTATTAAATAGAAATCTGACCTTTTCTTCCTTCCCTAAACAACAGTTGTATCCCAACCACCCTGAGAGGCAAGGCAGGACGTTCACCAGTCTCAAGTCTTTGATAGACAACAGAGCATGAAGTATTCTCTCCCCAGCTCTAGAAGCAACTATATGTTTAAGAACACACACAAATATCTGCCTTTGTTTACTGACTTTTGAACCTATCTTGTAACACTTTCTGCCCAGAGAGGCTGTGGAGTCTCCTTCTCTGGAGGCTTTCAGACCCGCCTGGATCTGTTCCTGTGTGGGCTGCCCTGGGTGACCCTGCTCTGGCAGGGGGGTTGGGCTCAATGATCTCCAGAGCTCCCTTCCGACCCCCACCATTCTATGAACTCAGCCCTTAGAACAGCCCTTCGTGATGGGTGCTCTTTCCATTTTAAAAGGGATCTGGCCTTTCTGAGCCACCACATCTTTGCCCATTAAAATCCTGCTGATGAGGCAAAGCCTCTCACAGCATCATCCCTCCACCATCCTCTTCCTCCAGCCTTCCACAGGTTGCTGACAAAGGCCAGGGCTCGGAGACGCCCCAGGTTGGGTGGGTTCAGGAGTTCTCTCCTCGTGTACCAAAGCTGCATGAGATGCTCCTCAGTGAACTCTGCCCTGGGAGGATTCAGAGTCCTGAGCCTGCTCCTGTCTACACACAGCCTGGGAAGGTGAACCTGGGTCCCTTTGAGGTATTTTCTCCTGTTCCAATTTAAATTCTAAGCACAACAGCCCTTCTTCTGCAAACCCCTTGGTGAAGTTTCTGTCACTTCATCTTGCAGGGAGCTTTCTCCCAGCATTTTCTTCAGAGTAAGTCATTGTCTGAGCCATCATCTGGGCTGTGCTTTCAGACTGATTACACTTGCAGATAATTAGAAAAGCTCTCCGAGTAATCTACATTCTGATAAATGACATCCAAGGTGACATCACCCTTCTATCACTTCATTAAATCTCCTTGAGTGCAAAGCTGCCTAAATTAAAAACTGTGTTTAAGAAGTGAAAACAGTCAAGTGTTGCAATTTCCTTTTCAGGTACCACTGCTGGAAACACAGCCATGCTGGGCAGAGCGGGTGCCTCTGATGTCCCAAGAGTTTCGCTTTGGTCTTCACCTCTTTCTGCAGGTGGAAGTGTCACTGTTGGGACTGGGACAGCCCCTCTCCCCCCATTAATCCTTCCCCATAAAAAGCACATTTTCACCATAACGCAGGGTACTGAAAACTCCTTTTTTCCAAACTATTCCTACATTAACCTGACGTGGCTGTTATGGCTGAAGTGGATGGAACATCTCTCCTATGGGGCCAGGCTGAAAGAGTTGGAGTCATTCAGCCTGCAGAGGAGAAGGCTCCATCTGGGGAGACCTTCTGGGGGCCTTTCAGGACTTCAAGGGGCCTGTCAGAA
>JANIJG010007039.1:2667-14323 GCA_024611175.1 Megaceryle torquata | reverse complement strand
TCAGACTGGAGAGGAGGAGAAATTGTTGGTGCTGAGGGTGGTGAGAGCCTGGCCCAGGCTGCCCAGAGAGGTGGTGGAAGCCCCATCCCTGCAAGTTTTTAAGGCCAAGCTGGATGGGGCTCTGAGCAACCTGCTCAAGTGAGAGGTGTCCTTGCCCATGTCAGGGGGGTTGGAACCAGATGATCTTTAAGGTCCCTTCCAACCCTGACAATTCTATGATTCTAAGTGTCTCTGCAAGTTGTGGTCTGAAGAGGTAAGCAAGCTGCCCACGGGCTGCCTTCCTGGAGCCGCCTTTCTTCTCGAAGGCAGCCTGTGGCCACGAGTGCTGAGCTGCTGCTGCTACGTGGGGACTCTGGTGTGGAGCTGGGGGCCTCCCACACCTCACGCTGATGCTGGGGAGCACTGTTGCTGTCAGAAGCTGGTGGCCTGGAGCCTAGTGCCACGCTGCAGTACCAATTACCAATCCAATTCTGAAATAACAATGATGATCATTCATAATACTATGACATCAGCGGGACATTACGACTCTCACACAAGCCAATGTTTTTTCTGATGCCCAATTTACTCCAGTCAGTAGAAGAAGGCAGGAAGATGTCAGGGCACGTCGCTGGGTATGATATCGAGCTGTCACACAGCTCTTCAGCTCGACAGCAGATGCCTTTTTTTTTTTTTTAAGCTCAGAGCAACTGTGACAAAATAATGGCACAAATAATAAGGCTGATAAGATACTTTTAGAAGTGAACCTAAAGATCTTTTAGGGGGTTGGACTAGATTACTGTTGGAGGTCTCTTCCAACCAACCCATCCTTCTATGATCTTCTACCAATTTTTAGTAAAATTCCAGCCTTCAGGGGAGATTCCAAATGCCATATTTAACAGCAGCGTATCCCCAGTGGTAACTGCACTGTTTCTATGCACAAAAACTCCTACTCCCATCCATGAATTGAAACCAAAAGCAGCTGATATGAAATATGGAAGGTTTTCATCAATTTTCAATCAAAAGTAAAACATATCCTCCTATGAACTAATTTCCTTTGATCAAAATTCAAGGCAATTATTCAACATAACACATTTAAACTGCTGCTGTGAAAAACTTAAAAGGAGAGGGAAGGAAAAGCAAAGGGAGGCGGGGGCAAAGCAGGGGGACATCAGACAGTGCTGTTGGCTTTACGACCAGGATCACAGGAGATACACTCTGGCCAAAAGCTTGTCCACTGCATTTGAAGCTCTGAGGAAATGCCCCAACCCCACACCACAGAGGTTCACCTGAAAGGGACCTATAGGAAAGCAGGGGAGGGTCTGTTCACAAGGGTCTGTATGGACAGGAAAATGGGCAATGGCTTTAAGCTAGAAGAGGGCAGATTTAGGTCAGACATTAGGAGAAAGTTCTTTAATCTGAGGGTGATAGGTGACTGGAACAGGCTGCCCAGAGAGGTGGTGGAGGCTCCATCCCTGGAGACATTCAAGGCCAGGCTGGATGGGGCTCTGAGCAGCCTGATCTAGTTGGAGATCTCCCTGCTTATTGCAGGGGGTTGGACTAGACGACCTTTGGAGGTCCCTTCCAACCCGATACATTCCATCACGCCACAAGCACAGGCTCAGCAGGGACCTGTCAGTTTGAGAGCAGACCCCCTAAATTCCTGAATTTTAGAAAGACTTCTCCAGACAAGCACCCTCAATCTAACACCTGAGTTCAGCACGAGATCAATGAACTGGCAATGTTGCTTATTGTCCCTCTGGGGCATCTGGCAGCACTTGGTCAGGTCCAAATAACCCCAAGAACATGCATCTCTTCCATAGCTTCCTTGCAAAACCAACACTTCAAAGAACTGTGTCCTCCTGCATCATTAAGGTGGTTATGCTGAGAAGGATAATTTTTAACCGAGTAGTGCCCGAGTAATTAGTTAAATTGCCCCCACTGATTAATTGGGCATCTCTGTAACCAAAATAAGCCCTTGAATCACCATCTGATCAGAAAGAGGAATTGATGGAAAATAAGATATTTCAAATGGTGGCTCATTAAAGACAGTCTGTCAGCCACCAGAAGATAACACAAGCAGCATCAAACAAGATGCTACTTGAACCTCAGCCACACATACAGCCAGCACCTTTGCTGTGTCCCTGGGTTGAGGCTGCAAAAATGTTATTTACCCCCAGTTTCTTAAATAGCATTAGTGAGAACAACAATGTGATCAACAACTTTGCACTGCCTCAAAGGAAAACCTTTTACTCTCCGAAATTCTTTCCTACAGGTGCATTTCCTTCAGAAGTTAAATTCAAACACACACGGTTTGCACATGACCCTGAGCAGACAGTGTTTTGACACAGTCGGTGGCCAAGTTGTGATTTGCAGATGGGTGACAAGGCACAAGCTGTGGAAATATTCTCCATCTAAAACAAACCAACAACAACAAAAACAACCCAGACAAAAAACAAATACCAAACTTCCAGCCACCCTGGACTCAAAGTATTTTTGTGTTGCATGGAAATTATTGATTTTCCTGCTGGATGGACAGCCAGAAAAGAGGAAGAAATAGAAGAATGTATTTTTTGGCTCTTTCCATCTCCTTCGCTTATCCCGTAAGGCTGACACTGCTGTTCCCTTTTCTCTCTACAACCTCTAAAAATTCAATTTACGTTTTCAATCCGTCGCCAGCCAGGTTTCCTCGCATCAGCCGTGCAGCCCTCCCACCACAGCCCGAGGAGGTGGACACGAGTGAAGTTACCTGTGCATTTACGGTCCGTGTCTTCCTTCTTTGACCCGCTGATGGTTAACTTGCAGTTGAAGTTCTCCTCCCAGTACTCTGCAAACCACACGTTCCTTCTATTGTTCTCCAGGGTGCGGGAGGTAAAATAGGCATCGAACCCTGGAGAAGGAGACAGGTAGAAAGCTGAAGTCTGGCTCATACTGCACAGGCAGTGCTGCAGCCTGGAAAACAAATACTTGGTTTGTATCTTCTGTAACATCCAGCACAAGTCCACGTCTCTGGCCACACGAGATGGCCGGGGAAAGGAAGGAAATCTGCTGCCTATTTTATCTCATCAGATGCATCTCGCAAGCAAATCACTCTGCTGCTGACTGCGAGGTAGAAAGTTAGGTAAGATAAGCGTAAAACAGAGATCAATGCAAAAACCAGTTAGAAGCAAGAAGCATCCTTAGATACATACCAATAAGGAATGAAAATAAATGCTATGGTGCAGCTGATATTTACCGAGCTCAGTACAACTAATTCTGCAATTAACCTCCCCAGACCTTCAGGGAAGTTGGTTTCATCTAAACTGGCCATTATCAGCACACTGGTTTTGTAGCAGGTATTTTCCCCTTAATTCCCTTTCACAAAGGTGCAGGTGAACGCAGAGAGGAGAACTTGTAAGAGACAGCTGTGAATCACCGCTGTGATTTACCAGACACTGGGATTAGACTTCCTGAAGCGAGGAGACAAAACAAAACCAACGAACAACCCAGAAAGCTTTCCTTCTTTATACCTGTGAGATGCAGTTTGGTACTGAAGCCACGTAGCCACAAACAGCCTCCAGTGCTGCGGGAGAAAACATGATGTACAGCTCTAGGACTTGCGTGACGGGGGGAAAAAAAATGCTATTTTTAACAGCTGAACTGCAGGGCAGTAAAGATACCTGGAGCACCTGAGTTTTGTTTTCTTCTTTTTTGTTCTTGTGGGGTTTTTTGTTGGTTTTTTTGTTTGTTTTTGAGAATATACAGTCCTCTATTCACTGAGAGAAACCACATAGCTATTGAGCAGCTCTTTAGTGGGGACTAGTTCACAGTTTTCACCCGGCTGTTACCCACATTGTCTCTATCTCCACAGCACCGACTTGCCAGAAGAGAAACATACTTTGCTTTGGCTTTATTTATTTAGTTGTTGTTTCAGAAATGCAGATCACTGTATATATACAAATATATTTGTGTGTATACACACACACACACAAACACTCCTGTGTGTATAGTGACTAAAGAAGCAGCTCACAAACCAGGAGGGGGAATAAAAACAACTAAAACTCTACTACAAAATTATACAGTTTATTAAATTCTGATCATTCATTAGACTCAACATAGTGCAGGGATTTTCTCTATCAGGTTTTCAAACCCTAAAGTTCAAATCTGAGCCAAGTATCCTTAAGCAGGCCAGACAATACCCCTCCAAAGACCATGCTCATTTTAATAGACTTTTCTCACAATACAGAACTCTGAAACAAATGCTTTCCCAATAATCAATGGTAATTTCAGCCCAAAAAGGAACATCCCATCAGTAACTGCCCTGGCACTACAGCCTCACTTGGCTGTATTTAATCACTCTTCTCTCCAGCTGAGATAACTCCTCAGAGCCTAAGGAAAGCTTTGTGCATACAAATAATTGCCAATCAATAGCCATGTATCCTAAGCATGATTAGACAGCAGAAACCTGCCCTTGGTTACTGCGGTGACTGCACAGGGTGACACCAGGCTCAGGCCAGCCCTGTCCCAGCTGGGGGAAGCTGCTCCCAACAGGTCTGGTGAGTGCTCAGGCAGCACGAGAGTAGGGACCAGCAGAGATCAGCACCTTCCCACCACAACACGTTTATGGCATCATTATCCCAGTATACTTCTGGTTTTGCTTGGCAAACAAGAGTTGCATGAGGACAACTGTATTAGTGTGTGTCTATACACTCATGTGCCAAGCCTTTTTTCTTTTTTTTTAATTATTATTATTATTATTCTGTAGCCAACAGACGCTCTCTTGCCTCATCTGTTCAGAAGGAAGAGTACATGGAGTGATACAGCCAAATGTTGTTGGTGCAGAACGTGGAAAAGCTTCATCACCTTTGCACCAGAGGTGTCAGGAAAACAGGCAATCGTTGTTCCACCCCTTTAGCCAGGTTACAGGTTTCCGGTAGCTGAAATCCCTGGGGATTTGTACAGGCTTTCCAAAGTCTGACAGCCCCTCTGAAGTAAAAGGGGCTGTGCCCATCCTCTTCAGAGAGCATTATCAATCTTAAGCATACCCAAAGAGTGGGATATCCACCACTAGTAGTAGCACTGAGTAGTTTTCCCAAGTCTTTCTAGTTATCCATCTTCAGCCTGCAATGAGCAACATCAGAGCTTGTGCTTACAGAGACCATTTGGATTCACTATTTTTAATGTAACCTTCCAGAATTGCAATCCCAGTTCAAGTTCAGGTTACAAATGAGTGGTTTGGGTTTTGGGGTTTTTTTTTCCTTTTACTAAGAGGGTTGCTGGAGTGTTCAAACTATGCAAGTGTGAAACCACGATAAAGCAGATCAATTTTAAAGAGGACTTGAAAATGCTGGTTGCTCACTGAGAAGCTCAGAGGCAAGTTATCTGCCATCCAAAGAATGCAAATTCATTGAAGATGCAAATCTCAGAGTATCTACGCTGTCCCTTTCCTTGGCTTCGCAGCCTGTGCTAGCACTGCAGAAGAGGGTGGAAACACAGAAGCAGGAAGCTCTTACAGATACTAAACCATCTCTGCATACACAATCACCTGGCTCCTTTTGATTTTAGCAGTTGGAACTGACAAGAAATATCTATTCCACTGAAAGAGAGTAAAAAGTTCCTTGCACCATAGCAATAGGTGGGTAAAAGGACTTGAATCTGGCTGTCCACACAGCAATATTGAATCAGAGGAAAAACATATGGCATCACTGAATTAGCAGAGCAATCCATCCACTGCGTGACAGAAACAGACAGCATGGAAACAGATGTTTTCAAATAAGACAGAAGATTAGGAGCAGGGTCAAGCTGTCTCCCTGTATTAGCTTTGTGTGCTACTGACCCAACTATAACACAGATCTTCCTAATTTGCAGTTCACGACTCGCCTTCAAACCCACTGCTCAGACAACCCAGTGTACATCATCCCCCAAACACAAATCAGAAGTTATAGTGGTGTATTGGTATTGGGTATATCAGAAAAAATATTGGGGTCTTCCAGAAACAGGCTGAAAGCAAACTAGAATTTTACCTGGAGCCTCACTAGAAAAATACCTGTAACACACACATACATCAGGGTGCTTGGGATTAATCATCAACACTAAGCCACAAGCCACACCAACTTCACGCCGAGCCTTCTGGCTGGCAGCCAGCACCTGAAGGACTGCAACCAAACCCTGGAAACCTGCACACCAAAATGGGATAGGAGAAAACCTCACTCGTGAATTTAAGTGCTACTGAATATTTGAGTCACCTCCATAGAGCTGGTAATGGAGAGGGCTTGTCCAGCCCTTAATGTGGCTCTTGCAGCTTGAAATGAAAATTCTCCAGAGTAAATCTGCATGAAGTTTCAGGAAAAGAGTTGACCTGTGATGGTCAAGTCTCCTGATCACCTCCTGATGTATTTATCCTAAGGCAGGGACTTAACCTGGGTTTCCCATGTTTTAGGGAAACCATTTAGTAAAACTCTGCTGCCAGAGCTGCTTTACTTAATAAATAAAAATTTAGAGACTTAGGAAAGGGTCTGTGCACAGTCTCTAGAAGGGACAGCACTTCTGGGACTGCACTTCCTAAGGACTGTTTTCACATGGATGGGTCAGAAGAAAATAACTCTTGAGATTTTAGGTACATACAAGCTAAACCTGTTTGCTGTAAAGCTACAGGTACTGGTTTTATTCATAAGTAAAAGAGCATTTCAGAGGGGATATCCAGTCATAAAATCTACAATATGTATACAGCTCAGAAAGAGAAGGTACCTTACCAACGTGCCAGACTAACTGACCTCTGGGAAAAGTACTCTATAAGATAAAAATCAATAACTCTTGATAAAATTGTAACAGAATTCCATAAGAATTACTTTAAACCTTTACAAATTTAATAACAAATAACATTTCATTGATTTTCTTTAATGACCCCTCTGCATTCTCAAGAGGGCATATAGATCCCTATTAAAGAGTGTACATTTTTTTAATCATAATTTTCTATTGATCAAGAGAAGCAGGCAAGTGACTGACTGACAGAGGGACGGAGTTAAGCAACAGACAGAATTTCTACTAATTCCTTACTGGGTGGAAGTACTGGGCAGCCACTCGCTGCTCCTGGCTGCACTGGGGATCACAGCACCACTGCTCCCAGTTTGCCAAAATCCCAGAGAAGACCTCTGGATGGCATCACCTTGGTGAATCACCCACTTCTCCAAGGTACCTGGGGCCAAGAAAAGTCCCCCGTCTCCAGGGCCAAGGGGAAAGTGTCCAACATTGCTCTGTAAAGCAAGGAAAGGAATGTGCTCACAGGCACTGCTTTTGAGGGGATAAATATTTATGATTTTCACACGTGTGCACATCCAGGGTACAATATCCCACAGAATAAGACCAAGAATGCTTTATACCTTCTGGGGCAGACCTGTGCACTGCCACAGAATGAACTGAAGCGGGTCAGTTCACAGTAGATGCAACTTTTGACTTCTTAGTAAAGAACACTCAGTGGAATCTCACTGTTCCTACAATAGGATTTTTCCCCCTACAGCATTCCCGGGAAGGGCGTCAGAGAGGTTATTACAATTGTCTGAAGTACACTGGCTGACCCAAACGTGCACCACGCCTGTTGCTTTGTGATTTCACCAACAAGTCATCCTCATTTCTTTCTCCCCCCATTCTTTTCAGCAGGTTATTTGTTCCTGATGTACTTTAAACCAACTTAAAAAAGAAAGCTAGAGGGGAAAAAAAAAAAGGCATTTTGGACTTAAGAGAAGAGAGGATCAATTTTAAGATCTTACTATCTTCAAACATCTCTAGCTGCATGGCTGATAAGAAAACCACAGATATTCAATTCTCAGCAAATGCTGATCTTTTGATAGCATTACTGCTACTGCACAACCATCCTTGGCAGTGGGCTTTAATCAGACCTGAGGAATCCCAGGATGAGTTCCAAGATTTACATTCAAAGAAAAGCATCTAAAATTAGATATGATTCATAAACAGTAAAGTTGAAATACAGGCAAATGTGTTCCCTATAATAATGATGGACTTAAACCTGTGCTTAAGCTTAATCTTTTTGAACTGACGACATTAAGACAACTTACATGAATAGTGCTAAACAGAAAAGTTTTGAGTTCAGGGGCTTGGGGAATTAGATGACCCAAACAAAAAAGCCAAATGCTTCAATATAAAAGACAGAATAATCACTTCTTACCCTTGTACATGGCTAAGTACAAGATTTAGCAATTTTCTAATGTTCCCCACACATCATACTTAAGAAAATTACTTTTTTTTTTTCCCAGCAAATATAAGGGGTACAGTTATTTTATAAAATTTTACTTTTTTTTTTCCCCCCCAGCAAGTATCTTTAAGAGATATAGTTATTTTATGAGATTTTACAAATTACAATAAATCTCTTACTATTTTAAATCACTGTGATTTGATTAAATCATTATTCTTGCACCCAGAGAGATGATACTACCTAATGGGTTCATTTATTCTCCACCCCAGGTTTAATATATAAATAACTATACAGCTATGAAACAGACTTTAAAAAACAAAAACCAGGGGTGGGGGGAGTAGGGGAAAGGGACCCAATCCCAGGTACTACAGAGGGCTGGAGAAGTCCAGGTGAGGTCAGGGATGAGCATCGCTTGGCTGTGATGCTACCGAGCCCCCAGGATGGTTGGTGGCTTCCCCACTTTGCTCGGGGGGGATGGTCCCAGTGCCAGCCAAAGCACCCCTTTGATCAGGACAGGAGATACCAAATTAGTGAAGTTAGCAATTACTGGAGGGAGATGGGAGTGTCCCATCCCCAGCCCACTGCAGCTGGGCTCTGCATCACACTTCTTCCTTGGGGTGTTTTATCCTGCACCATTTACAGGGCAGGGAGGTACCCCATAAAGAACAACCTCCTAGGAAAAGGGATTAAAATAGGGGATCCAGCACTGAACTGGCTCTGGTGAGATCAGCAGCAGCTAAGTGAGGCTTCCAGTGTCTCAGGAGGTGAACTACAGGCAGGTGGCTGGTGAAGATCCATGATGACAACATGCTAGTGGCAGGAACCAACCAGACCTCTTGGAGAGATCCATATTAAGAGAGACTTCTGTCACTTCTTGTTTACCAAATCACCAGCACACGCTGCAAAGCATCTATTTCATGTGGCAGCAGTGACTTCAAGGGCTCTGGGGTTATTTAATAGGGAAAATAATTAAGCCTAGTTAAAATGCAAAGTTGTTGACCTATTGCATTTCTCATCTGCCTCAAGTGCTCTCAGCCACAGCCCATGTGGCTTGGGAGCAAACACTGCCCAGCAACCCAATTTCACATGGGTAGTGCTTTTATCAGGTTATGATATTTTTATTCTTCCCTATTTTGTCCAAAATACGTCCCTACTAATAACTGCTGGTTATACACATTTTATTTACCCAGCCAGTAAAGCATCACCTGCTATGATTACTGATGCCAAGTGAGTTGAAAACTGCTACTCAAATAATTTTCCCATTTCCCTACTGCTCAAGCCAAAACAGTTTAATTTACTGACATCAAATCTGGGATAAAAGCGTTCGGTGTGGAATGGTAAGTTCAGTTTTAAGACAGGTAGTATTTTTGCAGATTATTATGTTGCCCAAGCCACACTACACAGTATTATGGAGCTGTTGAGATAGACTGCAGATATTTTCTTGACCTTCTCACTCAATAAAAGGTCCATAATATTAAGTGATTTTATTAACTTCCTTCATGCCATAAAAATTCTTCGCAGTTGTTTTTTTAATATTTGCTGCTCATAACAGTGGAAAAAAAAGGGTATTTTAGTTGATGTCATGTTTGACTTTATACATGACATGAAGCACGTACAAAGGAAATTCAGCTGGCCACACTTCAGGCAAACTTGGGACTTTAAGATACCAAGTTTACATTACAGAAATTGATCTATATTGGCCAAGTAACGTGTTTATCACTTTTATAAAATTATACAGCTGCCACAGCAGTGAGATCACGACCTGGGTGGTGTCTCACCAGTGCTGCAGTAGAACTGTTACCAGAGAAGTTTATTATTATTCATTATTCCACATTTTATTGCCCTCAGGCACTTCTTACTTTCACAGAGCACCCATTTATATAAATATCAACAGTAGAAACCCCTAAATTTATTTCTCCTATATGCTATTTTTATTGCCATACCAGCTGGAGGCCACAGTTGAGGTTCCTGTTGAGACAGGCACTGGATGCACGCAACAAGGAGCTCGTCCCCATCTCTGCTTTCTGAGGCTGCCACAGCCTCCTGGATGGCAGCAGGATCATCCTCTTTCCCGAGCAGGAGGCTGACGTTCTGACCCCGAGGGAGCCACTGTTTCCTTTATGAACAACAAAAAAGGACCAAATCCATGCCTCAGAGCATCGAGAGGGTTGTTATGGGGCAGAAGATGAAGAAGGCTTGCGCTCCTCTTCCTCCAAACAACTGCAGACTTCATAATGCAGAAGGATTTTGCATTTTCAGTCACAGAGGGACTTTCTAGGTTGACACCAGTATAAGTCACAGGGGTTGCTTAATGCATACAGTGCTCTCCTTCCAGCTGAATACTCCACTTCTTATTCAAACGACTCCCGCTGCGGGAATGAATAATTTTTTATGAATTGCAATATGCAGAGTCCCAGCCAAGGGAGAAATGCTGCTCTCAGAGCTTGCTCTTGCCAGTGAGGATCTGTAGCTGCTGTAAAGATGATCACCAGAATCAGGCCAAACAGAACAGATTTTAAAATATATCCCAAAGAGGAATGTCTCTCCCAGTCAGTCATCCTTTGCTGATGCCCTCTGACTGAAAATGGGCTATTTGTCTTGCCAGGACCCTACCCATGAAGTACTCTCTCTTTCTTCATGCCTGAAGGTGAATTAAAAGCCTTTTTTTTTTTTAAATACTTCTTACAAGACAACTTCCTTAATAGCTGGCTTTCCCTCACACTTGCATACCCAGTCTTCTTGAAATTAGCTTTCTATTTTTCAGTAAAGCAGATCAGCTTCTGCATTCATCTCAGCTGGCAGCAGTAAAACTCCGGCATCACGCAGGGACACAGAGCAAAGGGGAGGCAAGTCAGGATGCAGATCACTCTTTCCTACCAGTAACCTTCATCCCCAAATTCTCAGCTGTTAGTTTAAGTTTTTCACCTGCAATTAACTATTTAACTAAACCCCTTTGTGCGCACTGATGCCGTCTTCCTGTCGGTTTTCTGAGTTCTTCCTTCCCCTGCTTTTTGGCTAAACAGAAGAGGCTGCTCCACAGATGGCCTCTTTCATTTTAATAATGCAGAGCAGTAAAACCAGAGAGATAGAAAAGGTCTAAATGCAGAACACAGGAGTGGTTTTCTTCCCTTGGATAGCAGCAGCAGACAAAATGCACGTTATGTATCCTTAAAAGCATTTTAGCTCAAGTCATCTGCTTGCATAATTTAAAATGAGGATGAAAATACAAAAATCCCTTTACATTGCAGTGCAGCAGCTGGAGTAACCCCTAAAGATGCTCAACAGGTTGAAAGTAGGAATAATAGTAAAAAAAATAATAAATCCATCAGCACTCAAAAAGAACATGCCAAAAGAAGTGAAAGGGAAGGTGGGAGCTGCCCGTGGAGGGGCTGCTGTGGTCACTACCGGGTATGGCTGGGGTTTGGCAATGGAGCGTCCCCTTAGCGCGCCAAACGCGTGGAAGAACAATAGGGAGGACGGGGAGGAAGGAGC
>JANIJG010007038.1:0-20397 GCA_024611175.1 Megaceryle torquata | reverse complement strand
GAGAAAAAAAAAGGAAATATCTATAGAGGATTAGTAGAGAATGAGAAATAACCAGGTGTAGGAGCTCTCTTAGGAGAATCTGCTGCCCTGGAGCAGTGTGGGCTTCTGCACCTCGATCCATCGGCTCTGCCAGCTTCACATTGATATCCCTGACACCCTCAGATATCCCCAGTGGCACAGACCCCCATGTCTACCCATCATTCTCTGCTCAGCAATATGCAAACTTGTAAGGACCAGAGGTGAGATGTGCCACCAAAACAGTAGCCAACAGTCTGTAGTTGAGTTTTGGAGGTGAACTGAAGTTTAAAAGCTTTGATTGGCTCACTGATGCTAAGGTTTGGCTTACCTGGCACCTTTCACCCCTGACTTAAAACCAATCCTATCAAACTTCAAGATAGCCATTAACAACTACTTCTAACTCCTCCTACACCCATCACAGAGAGCAGTGAACTGGGGCCACCTGCCCAAGGTCATGCAAAGGAGCAGTCACTGTGCTTTACAAGGGGATTTAGAAGCACACCAGCTTTAAGTGAGACAATGCTGCACTTCCAGGGGTGATGGAGGCGTGGAGGTGAAGAAAACTCCCGGAGATCTACTAATTCTGGTGTGGTTTGAGCTTCAGAGTTGTCTGGGTTCAGTTCAGCTTGTCTCAGAAGAGAATTTCTACTGCTCAGCCATTTTGCCCGTGTAAAACATTTTTATTGACAACATTTATAACATCGCTGCTACAGGGAAAAATATCACTCTTTATTGAATCCTATTAAAGAACAACTTGTTTCTTCAAGTCCAGTCCTTCATTTCTTTTTTTAGGGCTGCCTACACCCAGTGCTTTCATCTTTAAAATAAGACAGGATTACTATTCATTGCAGGGCTCTATTGTAGAGAAGCCGGAGAAAAGCCAACATCAAACATTCGCAATAAATCTTTGCAATTTCGAGCAGATATGACAACAAATCTGTTCTGCCAGAGCCTGTCAGCAATTGGATTTCCACTTAATATTGATATACTAAGACACTGAAAACAGAAATTCCCCGACCAAATCACGGAGGCTCCCTGAATGCTGGACTATGTTTAAAAGGTGCTGTAGCATCTTAAGAAAAAAAAAAACACCCAGCACCCAAGACCAGCTTAAAGAGATGACAAAGTAGGACAGGTTGGATTGTATTTGAGCACCCCAGAGGCTGCCCAAGCAATGGAGTTGACCAAAAATATTCGTCTGAAAAAATTCCCCAACAGAATTGTTGTGATTTTCTGCCAGTTTAAGCAGGGGGATAGAAGAGAAAACCAAGCTCCCTGTGAAACGCAGCAGAAACCTCTCTCTGAAATGAGTTTTAGGTTCTTCTCCCATAAGTAAAGATTACAAAGGGAAAAATAGGAATTACAACACTGGAATGTGATACCCTGCAAAGACTTATTATTTTTCTCCACAAATACTCTTTTCTGTGCAACAGCCTCAAAATACAGACCCTCTGCATTTTGGCAACATCAGAGTCATCAAAGATAGCACGAAAACCTGATCCAATGTCTCTGGTTTATGCTCCTTCCACTGCAATAAGCAAAGGTGCATCATGGAAAATATTTGGTCTCAAAGCCTGCAAAGAATGATTACTGAGATGAGTGTGAAACCTTCCACATTTGGTATTTAACAATTAATAGGCTGCCTTTTTTTTTTTTTACTTCTGAATGATGATGTTGCTTCTTCAATCTATTTAATCGCTCACTGCTGACAATTTCTTTCAGTATCAGGCAGAGGGAGAGAAATTAATTAAAGCTCCTCATCTGACAAAGCCTTAATTTTGTCTTCTGGGGAAAAAAAAAACCCCACCACGTATTCAGCATAACTCAGCCTGCACAAATAAGACTTATTGCACAAATAAAACTCATAAAGCTGCGTTTCATGATTTGCAAACAATCATAACGTGCTGTCGCTGTAGATTAGACTGATGCTGTTGAAAACAGAAATAAATAGAAAAGAGGACATCCTCAAAATGCATCATTGGACTGAAAGAAACCTAAATATGTTTAGGAGAATGTTGGTCTATTGGCTGTAGAACAACGTTGACTTGACTTTGACTTAATTAATGCTGCTATTGACCCATGGTAATTACAATGGATTTGGTTCTGATTTTGCTTACACCGCTCCAAGTCCAGCCAGTTTCTTGGCCTGCTGCCCTCCTTCAACACAGGTCAAGGTGGGAGGAAGTCCACTCAAGAAAGGCTAAATTACCCAGTTGTGTGGTTACAAGATGGGAATATTCCCCAGGACACGGCTGGGTGGTGCGAGAGCTTTCTCCATCTCAACCCAAGGGTCTTCACCTCAGCCCAGGGGTCTTTTTTCATCTCAACCCAGAGGTCTTTCTTTGCCTCCACCTAGGTCCTTCTTCAACCCGGAGGTCTTTCTTCCAGATCATAAAGAGGGGGGAGGCTGAAAGGTGGTGATATGTCCAGTCCAAGGTGTGAAGAACTGGAATCCAGTTGTCTTGCTGGGAATCTCTGGCTTATTTTGTAAGGCTGAGGCTGGGCAGGATGATCTGAATCGCACCCGTCATGAACACAAATTGAGGGATGCCAACAGTAGTTCCTACCAAATAATTTACTGAACAAAGCCATGGTAGCTTATTCCTTCTCTATTTTGTGAGGTCAAAGGTAGAAGCCTAAAGTATCGAGCCCAACCGCTAACCCAGCACTGCCAGGGCACCACTGACCCATGGCCCTCAGCACCCCAGCTCCACATGGGGATTTGAAACCCCTCCAGGGATCATGGGGACTCCACCACTGCCCTGGGCCAGCCCTTGAAAACTTTTTCAGGCAAGAAATTTGTCCTCATGTCCAACCTTAAACCTCCCCTGGTGATCGTATCTGTAAAGCTCTAGCAGCTTGAAGTCTTACCCCTGTTTTTAAAGTCTTAAAGTAGGGAGAGAGAGGGATTTATCCATCACCATCCACCAGGTAAAAATAGAAACAATGACTCTTTAAGCTTAGCCTGGCCTGAGTTGAGCAGAAATAGAGTTTCTGAATTCCCTCCATAGTTTTTCCACTGATCCGTGGTGAAGCCTTGGCAAGCTTCCAGACTTTTTATGCTCTTATTTTTTTTTTCCTTTCCAGACCAAGAAAACATTGCTAATACTATTTAACTTTATGAGGCATTACTAGATCATATTTGAAAGACCGTATGAGATCTCCAGCTTGTTGAGCACAGCTTGGTGGGGGTGCAGGATGGGGCAGGGGGAAGGTCGTGGTACTCACGAGGGTTGTTTGGTTGTGAATCCATGGGGATCATGAGCTTGGCACGGGTGGCTCTGCGGGCAGCAAGAGAACGCTCTAACGTGGACATGCTGCTTCCAACGTCTTCTGTCTCAGGACCTGGAGAAAACCAACACAAGAGGTCAGTGGAAAATGTTGTATCTGAATTTTTCTCTTTGCCTTCGATCCAGCAGGAAAAATCAATATATACATATACATTAATTCTGTTATTTTAACCCATCATTAAATAACATCACCTGCAATTAGCTGCACAGACTATTTTGGCTTCCTTCTCAGAAGAAAATTATTGCTTGCATTTTTCTGTAAGAGATTTGAGACATCCTTTTTTCTTTGTTTCTGAAATTATCTTGAAAACCTCACTCCCCTCATAAAAACATGACATTTTTCCTCTGACTTCCCTGATAGAAACTTATTTTAAAAATCAAGTATCAAGACCAGAAAAAGGCTGCAGAAATGCAGGTAACCCAATTCAAAAGAGACAGGGATCTACTGGAGAGTCCAATGGAGTCTATGAGGATGATGAATGGACTGGAACATCTCTCCTATGAAGAAAGGCTGAGAGAACTGGGGCTTTTTATAGTCTTGAGAGAAGAAGACTGAGAGGGGATCTTATTATGTCTATAAATATCTGAGGGGTGGGTGTCAGCTAGAAGGGGCCAGGCTCTTTTCCGTGGTGCCCAGTAATAGGACAAGGAATAATGGGTATAAGCTGGAACATAAGAAGTTCCACCTCAACATGAGGAGAAACTTCCTTGCTGTGAGGGTGTCAGAGCCAGGAACAGGCTGGCCAGAGAGGTTGTGGAGGCTCCTTCTCTGGAGACCTGCAAGACCCACCTGGATCTGTTCCTGTGTGGGCTGCCCTGGGTGACCCTGCTCTGGCAGGGGGGTTGGACTCGATGATCTCCAGAGGACCCTTCCAACCCCTACCTTCTATGATTCTATAACTACAAAACCTCTCAGCCTTGGAAATACAGCTGAAGGATGAAAACAACCTTCCTTGTGAGCTGTCATCAAATCTTACGGCCTGATTGTTTTCCAGATGACAGACCCAGTAACTCCTGGTGGCTCTTCCAGCTTGTGCATCCTGTTTTTTTCTTTCTACAACAGCTATGACAGGTTAAAGATGTGCCTGGATCTTCCCCTTGTTTGGGCTTGGATCTCAACTAGACAATCTAGACCTGAGAGCTCAGGCACGCTGCCATCCAATACAAAAGAGCCCCAGCAGCTTGAATAAATTAGATAATCTCCTTTGGGATTGAAATATGGATGCTTTGATTTGGTCACATGAGTAGAGGATAACTGAAGTATTCAAAGATTTGAGAGAATACAGTTGTTGGAAAGAAAAGTGCTTGAAACTGGGGGTTCAGTAGATTGAACTGCAAGGAAATAAAAGCTGCATTTCTCTCTAGGTACCTTGACTCACCTGGTATATGTCTGTTATTTTTTGTTATTTAATAAACCATGGATGAAATCAGTTTAATACTCTCTTACATTTAAACTTAATACCCACTCAGCCTATTCATCTCTAATCTACCCAAGCAAAAGCATATTCCTTAAAAAAAAAAACAACCCAGACCAACAAAGCTTTGCATGAAAAGACTATTTAAAGACTATTTCCATCCCCCCAAATCGCTCTTCTCTGGATTGCAGGACTGAAAAGCCAAGTCTTCTATCGACGGCCGTTCAAAGACCTAATTGCTGGTGGAAAGCCAGGGACAGTGTATATATAATAAGATACTAAACTGTGCATTACAGAACGGGGAGAAAAATCAAGGGCATTTATTTATGGTCCAAGGCATTTCCACATAAAATAGCCAGAGCCCAGCCTTTGTCTTTAACTTGTTCATAGGCTCCAATGACTTCCTACCATGCACTCGATTGCGAGCCTTCTGCAATCGATAGAATTCTCGTATTGATCTTTCCAGGCTCTTCCTCATTAGTGATATCTGCTTAGGGAAAGGGAATCTTTTGGTTATGCTTCCCCAATGTCCAATATAAGGAGGACATTTGCATTAAGACCATTGTCACAATTATCCTCTAAATAGGAAATTATCAGCCCAAAACCCAGCGCCAGGAAAAGGAAATGAGATCCATTTAGACATTTGAAAGCTGTTCCTTTTTACATTTTCTTTCCTTGCAAGAAAAGAAGGGATAAAAGGATAGAAGGGATAAAAAATAAGTTAAAAACAGAAGGGATAAAAAAAGGGATAAAAGCAGCAAAGGCAACTGAAAAAAACACCTTCCTTATTTACAGCCTCAACTGATATTCTGGAATTATTTCACTCTGTCAACCACAAGCAACGTGCTCGTGATGAACTCAAGACAAAAGTGTTTATGTTTTCAACTTTCTTGCCCCTACTTATCCCTCTCTGTACACACCCAAGACTCTCCCATGGCTTTCTATCATTATGGTGGAAAAAATGGAAGTGAAACGTGTGATGTCTTGTGTCATAGGTTAGGTCTCCATACCCTCTTTTTCCTCTCTGTTTTTCTTTGCACTGTGTGCAAATTCAATAACATTTGACTTCCAGTTGAATACTTGAACATAAAAAATTAGAATGGTGTAAAAAATGAAAACCACTAGTCTGAAACCACTGCAAAAATCACTGAATCAGAGACTGGTTTGGGTTGGAGAGGACCTTTCAAGGTCATCTAGTGCAACCCCCCTGCGCTGAGCAGGGACATCTGCAGCTAGAGCAGGGTGCTCAGAGCCCCATCCAGCCATCTAGGAACAGCTCTCCCAGCATCCACAGCAGAGCTGCCCATCCTTCCAGTCTCCTCCTGGTCTCACCCAGGTCTCACCCTTGGTTAGAGACTCCACGTGCTGGGTGAAGATCACTGAGCACCAAGATCAACTTAATTGAATGAAAATGTCTATGCTGGTGATGGAGAAAGAGAACATTGGAGTTATGTGGAATGGGCTTGGACCAGATGACCTTTAAAGGTCCCTTCCAACCCAAATCATCCTGTCATTTTATGACACTAATTGCTCCAAATTGACAAGTGAAACCCAACCAAGTTCTGCCCCTGGAGCCCCTCACCAGGCTGTGGGGTGCTCTTGCTGCCCAGCTGTGTTTCTGACTGGCTGTGGCTGACGGGGGTGATGTCCTGGCAGCTCTGCATCGGTGAGTCCCTTCCTGCGGGGTCTGAGCCTGTCGGCTTCTCGATGTTCTTCATTTCCATCTCTTCATGGTGTATCCACAGATCTGGGGGTCTCAGGTCCTTCTGGCTGCCCTTCCTCTTACCAGCGCTGTGGGTTGCACGTTTCCTGCAGCAAAGAAAGGTCAAAACTGTCACCTAAGAACTTTTTTCTCCTTCATAAGACCAAAAGAGTGATGTCTCCTCACTGGTCTCTTCCTAAGGAATCCCTCTGGTTGTGTCCTTCAAAGGACAGCAGTGTGGTCCTGGAGTTTGCTCCATGGGATAGGTCCAGGGCTCTGCAGGGTGGGTCATTTTTTCCACTGGTTGATTCAAAAATTGGGGGGACAACCCTTCTTCCTGGAAAAGGAGGGAAGTGGCCAGATTCCTCTCGGGAAGAGCAGCACTTGTGGGGTGTCTGCATCTCAAAACACCCTCTGCAAACTGCTGAGCCCACTTCTGGAGAGGCACATCT
Source organism: Megaceryle torquata (assembly GCA_024611175.1). Taxonomy (NCBI): domain Eukaryota; kingdom Metazoa; phylum Chordata; class Aves; order Coraciiformes; family Cerylidae; genus Megaceryle; species Megaceryle torquata. Next base: position 13,520 of record JANIJG010007038.1, on the reverse strand, counting down.
TCCACATCCCAATTTAAGTTTAGTTCAAATTTACCCATTTTTTGAACTGGGAGGGGGGATGGATTGGGAAGACAAGGAGTTTGGAATGGAGAAATTGCTCTCAGCTGGCAGAGTTTCTGTTGCTGTTCAGTTGTTTTACAACAGGAACTCATCCAACTTGTGCACCACAACGACATCAATTGTTGGTTTTTTTTTTCCTAAGGATGGATATAAAACCAGAGTTCAGCTCTGCCCTTAAAATATATATTATGGGCACACAATTTGGAATAATGATAGCAGAACTGCAGCTGTAATTTCAAAATAAATAAACTCTCTGGAGAGGAAACACTTTCTCATTTTCTCTTTCTATAGTTTCCAGCACAACACCACCCGGGCAGTGACTCCAGCCACTATAGAGCACACCCATATAGTTCCTGACAATGTACACATGCTACATAAAATAATTTCTCAGATACTCCTGAGTGAGATTTCTCTTCATTGCCTTCATTTTCAAGTGACATCACCCCGGAGAAAACACTTCAAGTTGTAACAACTCAGCCTAGTGTATTGCTTTAACAACAGTTGGAGATGTCTCTGTCTGAAGAGCTCAGAAATAAACAGTTTTCCTGGGCAAAACAAGTTTTTGCTGGGGAAAAAAAACCCCACAGTAACCATCCAGACCTGGTTTGATTCAATGTTTTTCCCCTGGAGCAGGGACAGTTTGGGAAGCAGAACACAGAAACAAAAGTCCTTTAAATCACAGCCACCTCCAGCACAAACCCTGAACCCCCTCCACTGCTGGTCACAAAGCCCTCAACAATAAAATGTGAACATTGCTTCACCTTAATTATCCTTCCATGAATTAATATCCTGTATTTTCTGCTCTTTACTCATAACCTGGCAAAAATGTGCATTTTTTTGCAGCTTTTTGGGCTGTATTGAAGGCACTTCAACTGGTATAGAGAGTGCAGGGCAGTGAGCACCTCATGCTACAGAGGATGGAATTACAGCGAGGGGATGAATCTGAATTGCAGCAGGAGCTGGATGTGCCCTTTATGGGCAAGTTACTGCACCCAAATCTTTCCTTACATTTCCCTCCCCCCCCTTATTTTTTTACCAGTGTCAAACTGCCATGGGATTTGTACGGCTGAGATTTCATTCTTCCCCAGGTAGCAGAGACAGAAAATACCTACTAAGCCACCTAGGTCAGTACCAGCTTGTTCTCTCCAATATGTTTTATTGTGCTTTGTTCAGTCAAGTTTTAATTAACTTAAGAAATATGACTTTCCTCCACTGAGGGCTTACAGAAGATTATTCCATCACCTGTATGGTTTTGCTCTGGGGAAGGACATATGTGTTATCTGAGCAGACTTGGTTGATTTTTTTTTATTGCCTGATTTTTCCCCCACTTTCAAGTGTAGAAATGGTTCATTTGGGGCAAGTTGGGTGAGATTCACCTACCCATAGGGTAGATATTTACAAGGTAAAGCAGCAAATCCAAATCCACCAGCTTCACATTTTTTAATCCATGGACAAACAATAAGCATCTTGAGATGGCAAGTCTTTCAGTGTCTTAGGATATGATGAACAAGTCTTTGAATGTTCCTGTTCCTCCCCAGGGGCTGCTGAGGAGGTCAAGGTCGATAAATTCAAATTTGGCTATTTAAGTTTTAGACACCTAGTTCTGGACAGATGAATCCCTTTGTTTCCTCTCTCTTTTCCCTGTTGAAAATGCAAGAGAGCTTTAGTCTTGATTTGCCAACTCTGCTCAACAGAACAATTTCATAGAATCCCAGACTGGTTTGGGTGGGCAGGGACCTTTCAAGCTCATCCAGTCCACCCCCCCTGCAGGGAGCAGGGCCATCTGCAACCAGAGCAGGGTGCTCAGAGCCCCGGCCAACCTCCCCTGCAATGGTGCCAGGGATGGGGCAGCCACCACCTCTCGGGGCAACCTGGGCCAGGCTCTCCCCACCCTCAGCACCAACAATTTCTCCCTTCTCTCCAGCCTAAATCTCCCTCTTTTAGTTCCAAACCATCCCCCCCCTTGTCCTGTCACAAAAAGCCTTGCCCCTTTATGTTGCCTTCAGATGCTTGCTTGATTTTCAGGTGCTAAGACTCCAGCCCATGCAAACATTTATTATTCTTATGGGCAAACTATTACTAGACTTCAGTTTCTCACATCCAGCTAATAACACAATGAATTAATAGTAAAAGAAGAGTATAATAAAATTCAACACATCCAGTGTATCAAACCCAGCTCTTTCAAACCCAGTGACTCCCCTTCTCATTTCTTATAAAGTCTGAAGAAAAACTTTGTGCTTTACACTGCTGCCCTTTGAGAGCCTTTTAGAGGAAGCCTAAAGATTTTTTCTTTTTCCTCCCTAATTTCCTCCAGACTGGGTTTTTATTCAAGTCTAGGTGAATTATCTGGAGGAGCTAAATGCTTTTTAAAGGAAGACTTTTGGAGACAGACTGTCTGGGGAGGACAACATCCTCCCAAAGGTTACCAAGTGAGCAGGACCGTTTGCGTTTCTCAGCTCGGCAGGTGCAGGGCTGCAGAGTCAAAAAGTCTGACGGCATCGCCAGGCACAGACAAACAGCTTTTGGGTTTCGTTTGGTTTTGGTTTTTGTGTTTTTTTTCCCTTTAAATCAATGGAATTGATTCTTCCCTGTGTCTGAATTATACTTGGCAATATAAACAACAGAGAGCTGTGCACGGCAGACTTATTTTTCAAGGCTCACCACGTCAGGGGTATTTATTGTCCATGGTTTTCTCTGCAGCATGGGGGAAGGGATGCTTATCAACAACGAGTGACACCTCTAAAGACAAAAGACTGAGCCCCAAAATGCAGTTCAGTTCCAGAACCCCCACTGCCACTGTATGGATGTTATTCCCATATCTATTTTAAAGCAGAGTGTCGCCGCTTTTTCCTTCCACCCTGACATTTTATAGAGTCATAGAATTGTTTTGGTTGGCAGAGACCTTTCAGATCATCGAGTCCAAGTGTTAACCCAGCACTGCCAGGGCACCTCTGACCCATGGCTTGGAAACCCCTCCAGGGATCACGGGGACTCCACCACTGCCCTGGGCAGCCTGGGACAGCCCCTGACAACCCTGGAGAAGAAATTATTCCACAGGTCCAACCTAAACCCTGGGGCAACTCGAGGCTGGTTCCTCTTGTTCTGTTGCTTCTTCCTTGGGAGCAGAGCCCGACCCCACCTGGCTCCAACCTCCTGGCAGGAGCTGTCAGAGCCAGAAGGTCTCCCCTGAGCCTCCTTTGCTCCAGGCTCAACAAGCCCAGCTCCCTCAGCTGCTCCTCACCCCACTTGTGCTCCAGCCCCTTCCCCAGCTTCACTGCCCTTCTCTGGATGTGCTCCAGCCCCTCAATGTCCTTCTGGGAGTGAGGGGCCCAAAAAATCACCGTATAGTTTGGGTTGCAAAGGGATCTTTCAACATCATCCAGTCCAACCCCCCTGCAGGAAACAGGGACATCTGCAACCAAAGCAGGTAGATCAGAGCCCTGGCCAATCTGACCTGGAAAGGTACCAGGGATGGGGCATCAACCACCTCCCTGGGCATTGAGAATCTGAACTTGAGAACATACTTCCTCTGCTGTGCCGAGGATCGCCGGGTGCAGATGACAGCCACCACCACCACCACCACTATGGTGATGACGCCGACGGTGACGACGATGATGACGAGGAGGTTGCTGTTCTTCTGAGGTGTGACGCTGCCGTGGGGAGGGTGCATCTGCCCAATGGGAGGTTCTGAAAGCAGAGAGACAACGAGGGAGTGGTCAGCTCCAGATGTTCTCCCCTCTTTGGGAGCCACCCATAAAATAAAGCACATAAATTGTGTCAGGCAGCATGAAAAAGCAGAGGGAGGGTGCAGAAGGGTGTCATCAAGTGCTGAAATTTCTGTCCCGCTGCACTGCACTGCTCTGACAAACAGGAAGATCTTTAAGCAGTAATGACTTTTGAGTTTTCTGGGTGTTAATAACCTGTCAATAACTCTCAGCTCGTTTTTGCTATTATCAGCTGAAAATGGAAACAGGGGACTATGGATTTTTTTCCTTTATGGCCTGTATAGTCTTCCTCAGTATTTACTGGCAAATCCATATCTTGTGTACCAGCCCCATTCACTCCTTGGTGCTGCACCCACCCCAGATTCAGCCTTACATCACACTATATTGTGTTTATTGCTATGCTGAACCCCATGCAACACTTGGAGCAGGTTACAGGCTCAATCTGGGAAAAAAACCACAAAATAATTCAGAGAAAACCAAAATAATTCAGAGAAAACCAAAATAATTCAGTGCCACGGGGTGCAAAGGGGCACGTCCAAGATTTTACAAGATGAGTAACTCAGAAGAGTTTTCAGCTGGCATCATCCCCACCTGTAAATCCTACAATATTTGCCTGGGATCTTGTTTTGACTTTACTACAACTGAACGTGGCAGGGGAAAAAGGATAAATCTTTCCAAATAACACGATTGATATTATTTAATTGTAATATTCTGCCTCACTTTTCTGACCTTCTATCTTTTCTTTACTTAACTAATCCTGCGATTTAAATTATTTGCCCTTTTCTCATAGCTGTTTTCAGGCAACCCAGTAAGACAGGCACCACCCTTTCATCATTATAATGGTCTAGTCCAGATATCCCCAAGATTTGGGGGTTTGGTTTCTTTTTCTATCCTGAATAAAAAGCATTGAAGGAATATACCACATAAAATACAGCAATTATCAAGAAAAAAACACTTTTTCCTCTCCCTCCCTTTTATCACAGGTTCTAGAAGCTCTTTTTACTTCTCAAAAGTCAGTTTTCCTCTTTTATGATGAGCTACTATGAAGAGCAAGAGAAAAAACCTAAACCAGTGGCATGTTGGCTGCAGCAAAGTGGGACAGAAAAAGGTCACAACATTTGGCATTCCCTCCTCGTCTCGGCGGAGGAGAATAATCAGTGTGAGTTAATCAGCTCTGTGCCTTGTAATTATTTTGTACTTTCAAATCCCACTCGATACCATGTTTGAGGAGAAGCTTGTCTGTTGTTTCATTCAGTAGCGTGAGATGACAATGCTTCATTAGGTAAGGGAGAAGGAGCTAGGAATAAGAAGTTCTTGATAGTGTATCTACACCCCAGTTGGCACTGATGAGGTTCAGTTAATTTTTGTTAATCTGTGAGGTTTCCTCTCATTTCTTTCTAGTTTGGGGCAGGATAAATTCATTAAAAAAAAAAAAAAAAAGGTCTTTTCTGCAGAAAGCTTAAATTGAAATAGAATAATGGAAAAGAAAAAATTTTTCTACATTTATTTTTACATTATTTCCAGGGATGCCTCATCCCTGGAAGTGTTTAAGACCAGGCTGGATGGGGCTTTGAGCAACCAGCTCTAGGAGGAGGTGTCCCTGCCCATGGCAGTGGTGTTGGAAATGGATGATCTTTAAGGTTCCTTCCAATTCAAGCCACTCTCTAAGATTTTACAAACCTCGTCAAGCTGTTACTGCTTTTAGAGGCATTCTCATGGCCTGAGATAAATCTGAAGCATCTCTTGTAGTGGGATGATCATACCTGGTGGCATATATTTGGGAGTATAGGAATCTGATGGGTAGCTTGGCTTTAAGAAAGACAAATCAGGTTATAGAATCATGGAATCACAGACTGGTTTGGGTTGGAAGGGACCTTTAAAGGTTGTCTAGTCCAACTTCCCTCCACTGAGCAGGGACATCTGCAACTAGAGGTGTCCTGACCCTATTTTTTGCACAATGGAAGGGATTTTTAACAGCCAAGAGAACCATTCCCTACAAAACAGTGAGACTGTGTGACCTGTGGGCATGTTAAGTGGCCTCCAAGCCATGTGAGGGAGGAACGAGAGAGCAACAGAGAGAAGAAAAGGAGGAGGTTATCACCAAAACTGCACTTAAACATGGAGCATGGTTGGATGGAGCCTGTATTTACCATTCAGACTGCTCCTGTCAATCAAGTTGGTGTCCACTGGCCAGTAGGAGCCATCCCCATGACGACCTGTTGGCAGAAAAAAATGCATCAGATGCAGGTGAACCAGCAAAGTCAAGTTTGCTGCTTGAGACGACGCCTGTCTGACAACATCTAAACCATTAAACGGTGCAGGAAATGGTGCAGCTCTGTAATTATTTTGTATTTTCAAAGCCCACTCAATACCACGTTTGAGGGGAAGCAGAAGAAACAGAAGGAGAGAAAGAAGAGGAAGAAGAAACAGTGCAGCACATCCCATACGTGCTGAGGAAAATCTGCCACCAAAGTAGGCTTTGGAAAGCCAGCTGAATGTCAGCCTTTTGAGCAGCTCACCTTGTTCCATTGGTTTTTTTTTTTCCTCCTCCTCCAGATGTGCTTGTTCAGAGTGACAAACTACAGCGTGATGGGAATAACTCAGCCAGCTGCTTTTGCACGCAAGCGGCTGGGACTGCAACACGGGGACGATGCTGTGGAGCAAATCAGGGGCATGTTCTCTACCTGCCACTTCTCACCACTATTAAACAAGCTTTCTGCCATTTCTTTTGCCTGCTTGTGGAAACACAACTTGACAACTGCTTGGTTTTTACACAGATTGCCTCTTTTTTAACCCCAATGTTAAAAACAAAACAAAACAAAAAGCAGAGGAAAAAAAAAAAAAGGATTTGATTTGTTATTCCAAAAATGGTTTGGCTGTTGAGGTAACGTCTGCAGCCCCAATTAATACAACAAAAGTTGAGGTGTTCATCTTTTCCCTCTGTTTTATTTTCTCCTATGTATCAGCTTTGGGCTAAACAGCTGCGATGGTGTGTCCATGTTTCTGCCAAAAGCAGCATCTCTGCTTCCTCACATCCAACAGAAGGAGAATTGCCAAGTCTTACCAAGCTCCTCTTTGAGTCTACCAGTATGAGATGGAGAAAAGTCCATGGCAGAAGCAGTGTGAAGTAAAAGCCACTCTCCTCGAAGAGATCAAGCTTATACCAACAGCCTGCTCTTGGTATGGGTGTCCTGCACTATAGCAAAGGTCTAAACATGCCCACCTCATTCCTCCAAAGCTCACTGCAAGTCCAGTGAGCCTTCCCCAGTGGCACGGTCTCAGCTGATGCCAGTAGTGCTCTGCTGGGATGGTGGTTCAGGGACAAGACGTCTACACCATCTACATCAAATCTCTTTCAAAAAAACCCAAACCCCATTTTCTTCCTTTCCTACTGTTGTTTGTTGCTGCTGTGCACTGTTAAACAACTGCCACAGTCCTCTCCAGGGGTACTTGGATTTCCGTGGACTGCAACGAAATTCATGTGCATAACTTTGTCTCCCAATTTGGAAAGTCTTTTGCGATGAATGGCCCTAAATAAATGGCAGATGATTATCATCAGAAGAGACTTCAGCGTAATCATCTTTTCAATCAGCCTAATTGCACAGCTACACCAACTTGATCCCAAGAAAGCCAGGTTGCAGAATGTTTTTGCCACGCAGGCAGACAAAATAAGAGATAAATGTAAGGTATATAGTAATTCAAATTGTTTACCAAGATGACACACTCTAAAGCAGCCCCATTCACACTGTGGCATGTGTATTTGTTGTGACCCTGGGGGTTATATTGTGCTTAGGAAACTGGCTCTCTCCATGGGAGATGGCTAAAAGTTACTCTTTTTTATGTTTATCCCACATGAAAACATCTTAGTGGGAGCCTAACACATTGGAAAATTTAGTCAGGGTATCAGAGACTTAAAAAAGCTACCCCTGCAAGCCTGACTCTGAAGCTTAGTATCGTTAAATTAACCTAAAAACACTTTTCAAGGCATTACACACCACATTTTCATCATAAAATATCTGCCTACAGAGCTGCCCATTTCATTCCTGGCTCTACTGTGGTGGCCAGCCCCTGGAAATGTTGTTTATTTGGGATGGCAGCATCTGGGGAGGAGTTCAGGTTACGCTGTCCATCTTGGGGCAGGGAGGGTTCTAGGGTTAGAAATGTTTCTGAAATACTTCATGTTTTAAAACCATCCCAAGGCAGCAGAGTCCTCCAGTTTTACTCACTGAGGATAACACTTGCAAAAGGTCTAAACTTTGAGTCAGAAGCAATTTCACTGATGAGAGAGGCAAATAACTCTTAACAAAGAGCATTTCAACAACACTGTCGGGATACCAGAGACTGAATCTGTGGTAATTTGGCTCCATTCTGCTATTAAGACATCCAAACATTATTCAATAATCCCTCTTTGGTCATTGATAAGAGAAGGAAACATCACAACCACAACAAGACCTGCTTATCTTGAATGGGAAAAGCTGCTTTTTGAAGGTACCCACCCCTCCCCATTGACCACACTGCCAGACATTGAGATGTCCAAGATTAGCTTTTGTCACTGAGGTTCTGCACCCATCACCATTTAAACATGAGGACTTGGGTCTTCTTTCCATCTATGGTCAGCACTTGATAACAAAGGAGACACTCATGTTGTCCCGGTGAAGTGCTCAGCAAAGGCAGGGGTTTGTTTATCAGCAAGTATAAACTGGAAGAATTTTTGGAGAGATGCTGGGATTTGGAGCAGAAATGCAAGATTGGGTGAAGAGACACCACATCACCTGGTGAATTTCTAGCCCTTCTTCTTCAAGGGTAACCAGAGGTTGCCTCCAAATCTGCCACGGTGGCATAACAGCAAACACAACCAATATGCAGCAATAACCCTTCTCCTTAAAATTTCAAGCGTGCCTTCTGAGATGCTTTCCATTTTTTGGAAGAAAGAGTCCCTACCATTGCCTAGTAAACAGAGCCGGATGACAGAGTTTAAAAGGCTTCCCCCCCCTGAACAAGGTTATTTGGATAAATGAGATACTTATTTCTTTGCTCCAGCATTTCAGAACACTGCATTATTTGTTTAGAAAGAGGCTCTTTGAAGAAGATCTCAACTGCTCGTCCTTTTGCTGCTGCTACACTCAGAGTTTGCAAACCAGCTTCAGGACCGAAAGCCTGGAGCCATCACAAACTTTTACCAGAAAAAAGGAGGCAAACTTAATGCTTTCTGAAGTTGTGCTATGAGATGGTGTGACTGTTCTGGGGCTGATGTCAGGCTGTAGATCCACCAGACACTGTTTCCAAGCAGGAATGTGCAGAAAAAAGAGCACAGGAAGGTTCTGAATGGGCTTTGAATGCTGAAGCAAGCGGCGTGCTGGTCACTCAAGAGATGCAGGTATAAACCAGCAGGTGTGTGGTCAGGAACCCAGTGATCATCAGGAGAGGCAAAGTCCCCCAGTGTCACTTAGAAACCCTTCCATGTGGCTCTGGACTGGATGCAAACCAGTGCAGACCAGCGTTTTCCAAAGGATTTGGAAACAAAAGCTGTGGGTGTCTTGTGAAGGGTCTTCTCCATAGGTTTTCTATTATCCCAGGTGTGGCCACTGGTCTTGCTCCAGCCTCACCATGGCAGTAAAGATTAAATCTGAACTTGTAAACATCCACTTTATGGTTTAACAAAAGTAATGTCATATATATATGTATAGAAATTGTGCCTCTATTCCATATGTTGCAGTTTTCCATAGGATATCTGAATTTATCTGGATATGTGGCATATTTCACAAGAAATATGTTTTCAGAAAACAACTAAGTAATCAAAACATGTTGAATTTTCCTACTATAAGGAGAAACATTTGTTCAAAATTGTGTATGTTTCCTTTTATCACAATTTACAGGGGATGTTATAAACTCACTTGTAGTCCAAAAGCAGAAATTGGCTTTTTTTTTTTTTTTTTTTTTTTTTCCTCTTGCAGAGATCTAATTCTGATGGCAACACAAAACTGGTGACAAGTCCTCTGTTGACAAAACACAGACTAAAAAGAATTTAATATTGTTTTGCCAAATGGAAACTGGGGCAAGATAAGCCACAATGAATTCATCTCTTCTTTACCTCTATATAGTTCAGATGAAAATTGTAAATAGAGTTTCTGAGACTCCAGGAAGCCTCCACAACAGCTCATCTGAAAGCAGCTGGCCCCGTCCCACATCCATAAAGTCAGTGACAAAAAATTCTCTCGTGAGCATCTGAAGCTGTAATTTTAGTCCTCCTCTTACATTCCCATTTTTACTACCTTTGCATATGCCCTGCTCTACCAGTTCCATACATGCAAAATAAAGAAGCCGACACATTTATGGGCTTGGCAACAGCTTCAGATTTAAGGGCTCTCTTGGGAAACGTGTGATTTGATTCTCTAGATGTTGAAGCTCCTCTTCTTGCCTTTCAGGTAACGGGCTTTGCACCCTGAGAGGTTTATTTGCTTTTTATCAACAGGATTTCTCATTCTCTGTCAGTTTTGGACCAAAACTTCCACGGGATGAGACAAGCTCAACTCTGTCCATTGTTCATGGGCAAGAGTGAAGTAATGGAGGTAAGGTTAACTCCTGCCTCTTTCCTCTTGACAGGGGTAGTCCCTTCTTGCAGCAGCTGGTCTCTTCTCTCCCAGGGAGCTGCAGCAACCAGAATCACATTTGCCCTGGCTGAGACACCTCTGAAGTGCTCTCCTTTCCTCCCTGTCTCCTTTTTTGCACCTAAGGATGGCAGCTGTTGTACCATCCCTTCTAGCACACCCTCACATCTGAGATCTTCAAAGCTCCATCTCCTCATGCCCTGCAACCTTGGTGTCCCTGTCCAACCCCTGTTGCATGTCCCACACCCTTCTACAGGGCATTACTCTCACGCAAGTTGATTTTGCTTCCTGCACTCGGGAACCACAAGCTGGCATGAGAGCCAGATGACCTACCAGAGTTAATTCATGTCACTCAATAAGAATTGCATTTGTGGCAGCGACGGCCCTCGGGGCCTTGTCCAAAGCCAAGCAATTTCAAAGGTTCAGGATGATTAAAGAAGGAGCTTTGATGATTTAGAAGGCAAATGAGCTTTGAGAAACTTTTGACTTTGTTTTGTCTTAATGCTTGTGGCTCGGAGGAGAGGGACAGCAAGACCTGGCACCAGCTGCTCACCTTCAACAGAGCTGCCTAAAGATTGAGTGAATGCATAGGAAGACATCAGCAAAGACCTCATCAAAGACATGACCCAAATTTACCACTGAGGTCACGTAAAAATCGAACCTGAATTTGGATACCCCAGAATCACAGAATCATCAAGGTTGGAAACAACCTCCAAGATCAAGTCTATCTACTAAGTATTATCAGGACCCCAAAACCATATCGTGAAGTGTCATATCTAGACAACTTTTAAATGCCTCCAGGGATGGTGATTCCACCCCTTCCCCGGGCAGCCTGTTCCAAGGCCTCACCACTCTCTCAGGAAAAAAAATGTTTCCTAATATCTAACCTAAACCTGCCCTGGCTTAACTTAAGCCCATTTCCTCTTGTCTTATAACTGGTTACCTGGGAGAAGAGACCAACGCCCACCTCACTACAACCTCCCTTCACAGAGCAATAAGGTCCCCCTTCAGCCTCCTCTTCTCCAGACTATACAACCCCAGCTCCCTCAGGTGCTCCTCATAAGACATTTTCTCCAGACCTTTTACCAGCCTAGCGAGACGAGCTTGTGGAATAAGCTTCTTCAGATGAGCCTGCAGAAGATATATCAAAAGGCTGAGAATTTCTCCTCCTCCTATATACAGCCCTGAAGAATGAAAACACAACTACCCAGGCAAAAGACATTATTGATGTACTTGGGAGTGATGGATGGTGTTTGATTCGACACCATCCAACCACAGAGTTAGCTGGCAACAGAGCAATGCACTCAGTAAAGAACTAAACCACAAACTCTACTTTCCATCCAGCTTTACCTTCCCCCCTACACTTTTTTCTTGCTGTTTTTAAACTGAACTTGACACTTTTTCAGCCCCGCTTCACTTGTGCTGAAGCCTCTCTGAGGTTTTCCAAGCCTGCCTGAAAACAGCTTAAATGCAAATGTGAGAAAAAAAATACATTGCTAGTTTTACTTCCAGACTTTTACTCTTTTGGGTAAATCACTTTTAGCCTTGAAAATTCCTTCTTATCTACTCAAACCTGACATTTTCGATTGGCTGCAAAAAAACACACTGAGAAAAAAACAAACAAACAAACAAAAAACCCCCCAAAACCAAGCCAGCTTTTCATTTTATAATTTGGACACTTCTTTCTGCAACTCCTACGTGGTAATCTAAGGGGGAATTTCTGAGAGTGGGTCTCTCCAGTTTGCTTTCTTGCTGGGAGACTCTCTCTGGTAGCTGGTACAAAGTAAAACCCTAGTGAAGAAATATCCCCTGGGTAACCTCCAGGGATGCTCCAGGTGGAAGGAAAACCTGTAAAAGGGCCAAAAGTTGACTTTGATCTTCTAAAGAATGCTTCTTTCTCTCTTCCTTAGGAATTATCTATTGCAGCTTAAGTCACCTCACTAAATTGGGAGTAAAATGCTAAATCGAGGGAGGGACTTGAGGTTTACTCCTCACTTTGCCTTTTAAAGTAGTGGGAAGTGAGAGTTTAAATCCAAATAAACCTTCCAGATGTCAGTGGGACTGCTTCTTTGGGCAGATGTTGCATAAAATGTACAATGCTTTAGATGTAAACTTAGGAGTAAAAAAAAAACAACAAACCACAAATAAACAAACAAAAAAAACAAACCAAAAGGAAATAAGGAATAAAAAATACCCTGGCAACATACTTCACAAGTACTCAAAGGGAGATAGGACCAGAAGAACTGTGACTAATCCAAAATAAACTCATATTTGGCAAACATAATGATAATGCCTTGAAAAGTTGACTAAACTTTGTTATTATTAAACAGGAGTTGCTGGTTTGAGAGAAAAAATGACTGATGATTTCTCACCGGGAGGCTTTTGGACTTGAATCGATAACCCACGAAAGGGTGCAAGAGGAGCCTGGAAATTATGCTGAGCTTAATTATACTTCGTGTGAATTATTCAGCAGCGCAGCAGAGAGACGAAAAATTTATTTCATACAAAGGAGCTTGACGTTTTAATTGGCCCTTCAGAAAAGAGACAAAACAATTTCCTCTCCCGAAAATTTACATCTTCCCCATCAAAGCAGCAGCCTCAGCTGAGCAGAACTTCATTAACAAGATTAATTAGCGCTCCGGCACCCGCCTCGTCAGGTGCGTGGCCCAGGTGAAAAGCGCGGCCTACTCCCTGGCACAGCCCCGAGGCCCTGGCAGAACAGGGGACAGATTGAGGGCACCTTACCTTGGTCGTTAGCCATTTTGTCAGGGTGTTCGACTGCAAGGAAGAGACAGAGACAATGTCGTTAGAGGCTGAGGTTCCTCGTGGGCAAAGCGATGTGTGGCCGCAACTATGGCGGCGGCACCTGGTGACAGGGGGTGAGGGAGGACGGGATGAGTTTTACGAGGCCCTTTTTCAGAGAGATTCTGGAGAACTGAGAGGACAAACAGAATCATGGAATCACAAAAGGTCTTGAGTTGGAAGGGACCCGTGAGGATCATAGAATCACAGACTGATTTGGGTGGGAAGGGACCTTGCAAGCTCATCTGGTGCAACCCCCCTGCAGGGAGCAGGGCCATCTGCAACTAGAGCAGGGTGCTCAGAGCCCCGGCCAACCTCCCCTGCA
>JANIJG010007037.1:48170-107045 GCA_024611175.1 Megaceryle torquata | reverse complement strand
GAGGATGTCCCTGCTCTCAGCAGGGGGGTTGGACTGGATGACCTCTGGAGGTCCCTTCCAACCCAGACATTTCTATGATTCTATGAAGTATGAGATGGTGATAATGGCTGGGAATAATTAGGAAGGCATGAAAAGCAGGACTTCTTTTCTGTACTTGGGAGATGTCCAAGAGAAATATACTTATTGTCAGGAGAGCCCTAGTAGTGCCTGTTGCAGGTGAAGTTGTTCTGAAGGCAGTATCAGCTGTCCAACTGACTGTTGCGGTCTAGCAGGAAGCACGTCTGGGATTACACTCTTGTCATGGTGAACAGTGTGCTCACCTGTAGTGCTGATTTAAATTCACTGCTTGAGGATGCTCATGGTTAAAAGCTCTAACAGAGGCAACTTTGAAAACTAAACTGGTTTCCTAGGAAAGAAATCTGTTTTATTCTAATCAAGTAATAGTTTTGCATTACCTATTATAAAATTTGAAATGTAGTTACTAAAATAATGCAACCATACATTGCATCTATCTGTGGTTTTAGCTGTTGCTGGTGGAAAATTTTTGGTACTTTGTACTCAAACCAGACCTCACCTTGCAGATTTAATCGTCCAGGGCAGAAGTGGTACTGTTTCTCTGCGTTCTGCTTTTACACAGATCATAAAAATTACGTTTGGGATCTCCTCTGTTTCATAATTGATGTTCCTGGGCTCACATGTATCTTTTTTCCTCCTTCAGCATTTTTACAGGAGCTAGCCATATTACTTTTAGAAGTTTGTGAAATAATTTTGAGTTATCAGTGTTTGTGTTGTTTCTAAAATGTACCAGCCCTGTGTTTGACTGATTCCTTTCACCAGGCGTATCCTCATTGAGAGGGAAGTTAACTGCATGGGCACTTTCTCAGACACCTCTTTCCTTGATGGCCAGTGCATGTCTTCTGTGTCTGTTACAGTTTCTGTAACCAGTTTCAGAAGAATTACTAATGGAACAACCTCAGAAGTGGAACTGTGTTACACAGATTCTGTACAGTATATATGTGATTCACCTGGTAGCTGGAACACTTCAGATTTCCCCACATTAGTAATTTTAGGAAGGTATTTGAGAAGGGCAGAAGACTTGGTCATAGGTCTGTTTGCAGAAGAAAATGATCTGGTGCTGCTAAATGAAAAGTTTCTTTGAAATTTATTTGCAACAAGAAATTTGTAGTTTAAGTATTCGCTTCCAAAACCTCCTCTAAAATACTTGCCACTGTACTCCTTGAGTATCTCTATGAAATATTTTAATTGCATTTTACTTTCTAAAAAGTGGAAATATTTATCTACACATCATGGAGTTTGAATAGGTGAAGTCAGCTGTGTAAATGACTCAGAATCTGCCCTATGTCCTAGAGGGGGCAAAAGGAATTTTTGAGCATCCACGCAGAGGGATTTAACATGTGCTGCTACCTCCGCAGGGTCTGAGTGTACGTATGGTGTCTAGTAAAGACTTACAGTGGCTGTCATTACAGGTCCCATTTTTCAAACATGCTTGCTCCCAGCATAAGGAGCTTTGTTCTGAAAACCTGGACTCTGGGTTTGTTGCCCAAACGGGATCTTGGCTCTTCTGAAAAAATCTGTCTCTAGTTGTGACTGCTCTGCTCCCCAGGAAAGCCAGATGAATGTCAGCACCTGCTCCAGATATCTACCTTGGAGTAATCCTATTTCAGGCATAAACTTTTACCTTGCAGAGAGCAGAGGAGTTTCCTTTTCCATGCCCAAGGCATCATGAAAGGGAGTTGGTGTGCTGAAAACCCCTTCCTGACCTTTCTGGACCTACACCAGTTCCCCAGGATGGCTTAAGGGTGCCATGCTGTAGGAGGCATTGCCTTCTGCAACACAGGCATGAACCAGCTAGTTTGTGGCCTTGTCTGGTATCAGCTGTGGACTATGCATCTCCTCCTTGGATAATGTTCCCTGCCACACCTTCCTTCTTATCTCTACTTCCACAGCTTTCCAAGAGGCATAGAAATCCCCTTGCAGATAGTTAATGCAACATCAGGTGAATGAATGGGAGGAGACTTGTCACGCACCTCCAGAAGTGAAGTGTAATCATCCCCTGAGCCTTTGCTCACTGATGCTAACAGCGTGATCAGAAAGAAAAGCTGGTTCCTTGTCCAAACATAGCCAAGGAAGTGAGATAGCCTCGTTGTTTCTGGGGATGGGGCTGTGAGCTCTAAGTGCCTGTGCGTCTTCACATGGGGGTCCCCTGGGGAGATATGTACACTATCATTACTGAATCATTCAGTGTGCTGTTGGGCACATGGGACCGTCAAACTTCTGAGTTAAATCTACTCATAACCATTGCAAAGCCATTTTGATGCCTATGACAGTTAAAACCTCTTACAGTGAAATCATTTATTGCAGCCTAACATTTCACTACAGCGAGAGTAGGTGCTTCTGGCAATCTTTGAGAAAGATCAAATTGAATTGTAAAAGGTGTGTGTTTCTCATTGTGGCAATGGCCAAGTGCTTAACCATGTGAGGGTCCAGGGAAGCACAGAGTTTCCATTTCAGTAAGGACACTTTCAAGACTTGACAAGAGAAAATAAGAAGTTTGGAAAAATCAAGAAAGGGAAGTGGTCTCACAAATCACTATCTCTTTTCATGAGGATGGATGCATATGTGCAAGCAGGCATGTTTGCAGGGGTCTAATCTTGCAATTGTTTTGCATGTTGATGCAAAGGCACGCAAGGTGAGGCATCTTGCATTGTCTTGGTGAGAATTATATATGGGGTGTCACACTCTGAGCTAAGTAGTTCTTCACCCCAAACCTTGGTGACATTCCTTACTCAATTAGATATGTTTGGACTGACCTGAGCCATTCTTCCCTTCCCTTGGTATTTATACCTTTTACACAGTGGTGTAGAATCATTCATTTTCCCACCACAGAACTGTTAAAAAAGGCACATGTCCTTTCAGCTAGTAATATTTTGAGACCTGAATATCTTCATTATAAAGGTCGTGAGAAATGCTCTGGTGTTCTGCTCTCATCCTGTGATTTACCCTCAAAGTCCAGACTGCCGAGATCTCATACAGCTAAGCATGGGACGTGTGCTGAGGAAATATCTAGGGATTGGTGCCTCAGCTGGCACCTGGAATTGATCCCCAGTCAGTGGAGGCTGCTGTAACCACTCACTGGCAAAGAGGAGGATGGGAATGTACAGTCAGAGAGCTTTTGCTTGGGAAGTGTTGGACATGTGGTTTCGCCATTGACAAAATTCCATTTCCTGAACAGCTCTAATCACAGACCTGCCTGATAACCCAGGTCACTGCTACAGGAGCTTGGGTTTGTCCTGCTGCTCCTTACACTGTAGAGGAATATAAGAGTTATAAAGGCCACTACCTCGCTATAGGATTTGCATTGTACAACAGCTTTCAATTGAGAAGAAAGTTGTCACATTCTTGGAGAAAAAGCCCTTAGCTCAGCAGTTTGCAAACTTTTCTTCTTGATGTCCCATTTTCAGGGGCAGTGATCTTTCTTCTGAGATTTCAAACATTTTTGTTTGAGTCAAGACCCCTATTTTGAGATCTGATGCCTTAGCTTCTTACATTGGTGGGGTCAAACCCAGTGATGCCCTTTCTAGCTATGTCATAAGCTGATTTGTTTAATCAGGTGGAAAGAAAAGTTTTAGCCTGTGCCACTGCACTGTTAGAGAGATACACTTTTTGTTTACTTTTCATAACTCTAATACGTCTGTGAGCAATGCCTGTGTGGAAGGGTTTGTATGTGGATTGGTGTTTCTGGTAAGAGAGAAACTTTGCATGAGGTGACTAGAAGTAGCCTGGTGAGGGGATCTCATTCATCCCATTGCTGAAAGACCAGATCAGCTATATTTGGATGTTCCTGACTCTAAAATACCTTCCAGCAGTGGGGTTTCTGCAATCCTGAGAGGCAATCTTTCCTACTGCTTAAATGTCTTTGCCGCTAGAACTCGAGGTGACTTCTAACCTTTATGTCCCTTTCTGCAATTTAACCCCACGTTCATTGTTGTATTTGCCATGGGAATGCAGAACAAGTGTTCTCTTAATTATTTTTTTTTTCCCCCAAACCATTAAAGTTTTTGAAAACTATTGTTTTAATGCCTCCTCTTTTTGTTTATCTTCTCTGAAGAAAACAACCTCGATGCATTCAGGCTTTCTCAGAAATGGTGCTTTCTCGACTTCTGGTTCTTATTATTACCCACCGCAGGTCTCTCTCCAACTGGGACACGCTTTCCTTGGGGCTTGGGGTTCATTCTCCCAAAGTGGACCCAGCAGTATGGCTGATTCCCACCAGTGCTAGCTAAAGCAGAAGATTGGTTTCTGTGATTTGCAGATTACGCCTTTGTGCACTTACGTGATACTTGCTTTTTCCTTACCAGCAAGGCAATAATGATTCATTCTTAAGCTTTTCCTCCACCATTGCCTTTTCTACTGTAACCCCCTTTTCTGCCAGGCTGCTAACTGCCTGGTTGTTCTTCAGCCTGAGTCAGTGGGGGCTGTTCTTCCTACCTAAGTTCAGTACCTTGAGCACACCACTTTATATCAGTTCATGTTGTAAATATGAGATAATTTTGAATTCCATACCTGTCTTTCATGTGCACTTCTGCTCAGCTTGCTGTCATCTGCAAATTCAATAAACAGACTTTATTCTGGTCATTAATGAAAATATTGAATATCACCACACCGCGAGCAGATCCCTGCAGAAACCCCACTGGTGTATCCTTGCTTTTTGACAGTGAACCATTAGTAACTACTTTCTGAGTACTGTTATCCAACAGGTTTTGAAGCCATCATATAGTACATTCCTCTAGACCATATTTTCTGAGCTTGCCTGTAGGAATGTCATGAGAAAGGGTGTCAGAAATCTTCCCAAGGTCAAGATGTATGCCTGAACTACTGCTCCACAGTCCACAAGACCTGTTACCCTTCCATTGAAGAAAATTAGATTGGTTTGACATGATTTTCTTTGACAAGTTCATGTTGCCCGTTACTCATCTCCTTGTTATCTTGCAGGTGCTTAAAAGTAGTCTGGTTATTTGTCCTAGTCATTTCCTGAGAACCAAAGCTAAGGTCTTTGCTTTATAATCCCTTGGTCTACCCATTTTTCAAGATGAATGCCACATTTGGCCATCTTTTTTCTTTTGTTGAGCCAGGTTTAACTCCTTGATTTTCCAGCTGCTTCAGGCTAAAGGCTGAGGCAAAAATGTCAAGTCTATCCATGCTCAATAGAGTAATTTTTGTACCCAAATAGGATTGATGAGACAGATCCCTCTCCCTGGTACTGTGGCCTTCTCATGCTCCTGAAGAAGTAATATTACAAATCTGTATCTAAAATGGGAGGTATCAGGAATTTACCTGCAGTGTAAATAAGATAAATTTGTGGTGTTGTATCAGAGCTGTAGCTATACATGGAGAAGACCCATGCTAGACGAATCATGAGTGCTGAAAATGGGTTAATTTATGTTTACCCTTCAACTCTGCATAGCATTGACCTAAGGAGGGACAAAGAGGAGAATCTGAATAGTATTTCAGTGTTGCTGTTTGGAGATAAAGCTGAACAGACAAGTACCTCCTGGTGTGTGTGTGAGGAATTGTGTCTGTAACTGGCACAAGCCTTTTTGTGTAGCTATTTCTAGGCAAATAAGCTTTGACTGAGCCTTGAGGCTTGTTTTGGAAGATTTGAAAATATCCAGGAGGGATCTTTCACTTACATTCACGGGAAGTCTTAATTTTGCTTAAAAATGGCAAAGACAAGACAATTCAGGGTAGGTTAGAGAAATGCAAAAGCAGAAGACTGATAGAAGAGCTTAGAAGCAGATAAAGGCATGTGAGAGAGGTACTGGGGGGCAAAACGTATGGAGTGAGCACAGGCAGATATGCAGGTGAATGGAGTGAGGATGAGAGGAAAAAAGGCTGGTGGAAGAAACTGAAGAAGCAGAAGGAGAGCAATGGTGATTATGCACTGATGGATTTCAAGTTTTTCAAGGGCCTAATCTAAACAGTAGAAAGCCCAGAGGCTAACGTGGAGGAAAGATATAGCAGGCCATCAAAACTATCTTGAAAGTCTCTGCTTAGTGGCAGAATACATACATTTCATGGGGTATTTCTGGTTGGTGGCTCCTGTGCAAGCAGGGTGCTGCTCAGCATATAAGCTCATAATGAGGAGCAAGATGCAGCTTGTATGGTGAAGGTGACACTGTCACTGGTGAGCGTAACCAGCACGTGTTCTTTTGGCAGAGCAGGGGGAGGCAGATAACCCTTTAGCAGAGGTATTGCTTTTTAATTGCAGCATGATGTGTGATGTCAGTTCTCTAGCTAAGAGCTAGCCAGCACCTGTGTGAACCAAACCAGCATTTGTTGCCTTCAGGTCTGTTTATAATACGGACAACAAGCAGAAGCTTGAGGACTCAGCTGTGTGAGGCTGGGACCATTGCACCAAGCTGGAAGGCAGTGTGCTCTCAGCACTGAAACAAGGCAGGGGAAGGCCCTCGCTGGCATTATGGTGCAGTTGAGTTTATGATGGGACACAATCAATAGGAACAAAACTGAATGGCAGAGCCTAAGAGTGGTTATTGTTGCAGCGTGTAGCTGTGTTGCATTGATTCATGACACTTGGGGATTAATCTGCCTTCAGGTACACCTGGCTTTTAAAAGTGCTCTATTTACCCTTTTTACAACCTAAAATAGAGTTAAGTGAGCTAGATTTTTATCCAAGTTGAAAGACGTTCAGCTCTGGAGTTTGGTTCAGCCAGCTAGAGAAAAAAAGCTAGCCAGCTGCAAACTCCCAGTTTTTACCCAGTGATCCTCTTGATACCTGTGAAGTTGCTGCTTTGTGCCTTTTGGCAGGAGCTCATCACTTTCCCTTCTGAGCTCTCAGTTCCGGTGGAATGGTGAAGAGACAAGGGAGGTACCACAACCTAAAACATGGGGAGAAGTCTGAACAAAGGGTCTGTGATCATTTGCAAAGAAGGTGTAACAGGATTTCATTCTGACTAGACCATCCCAGCCCACATATATCCAGGGAGGATTGTTCAGAGAAGTAAGAGAAGCAGACAAAGGAGGAGGCAGGTGGGATCTTAGGGGAAGATGGAAAGTCTGATGGGGTGAAACAGGATGGAGGTGTTCACTAAAAAATAGAAGAGCAAGATGTTATTTTTGAGGGCTTTGTCATATCTCTACTTGAGAAAGTGGAGAAGAGAGTTAGAAGTGACAGAGCCAAGACTTTTTTTAAGGGGAAAAAAAAAAAACCAAGAGTGTTTTTACTAAAGAAGGTGTATGGGCAGGAACAGATTTTGCCTTAAGAGTTGTTTGTCATCAGCAGAGGCAGACACAACACTATGGACTCCCACAGTCCTTCCAGTTCTACTGCTGGAGACAGCCTGGTGCAAGCAGCCTGCTTGAAAGGAAAAGGTTGGGTAGACAAACTGCTCTGGCTGGGCCATTTTATCTGCTCTCACACTTCATCCTGATCGGTGCAAGCCTTGCCAGGATGATCCTGGCATTGTCATAAATAAAAATCAAGGGGGCACTTCACAGTTTAAACAACCGTTTCCCTCCAAATCTGCTGGTGTTATGCAAATGCCATGGAGATGGGAAACCACCTTTCCAGACCTGCGAGGCTTAATGCCATTATCCTGACTCCCAGAAAACACTGCTTCTAGTCCTCTGAGAAAGGATGAGGCTGGTCCTCCAGGTAACTGACAGGCAGTGATGAAGTCTGATAGGAGTCTCGGAGCCTGTACCTAAGCCTGAACCAAAGGATTACTGTGCAGCTGCTCTTGCCTTGCCCAGAGAAAGGTTAAGTTGCCTGGTGTGGGCTGTCACAGGCTGACGGTTTGACGTCGCATACTTATAGATCCCAGGACTTGGCCAGGCCCCACCACTTTAACTTTCACTCTTAGTAAATCATGAAATGAAATGGAGTTTTCTTCCAAGTGACAGGTAAATCTTGGCCACTCTCCGGCTGCTGTACCGGTATCACTTAATTCTGTAATCCCTTTGCCCTCCATTCCCTGGTGCAGCGAGCGCATGCTGGGAAGCATTGGAGTGACAAGCGATTTCTCTGCGCCTGACACCTCAGCTGGGAGACTTGATTAAGTGAAAATATCTTTGCATTCATTTTTTTTTTTTTTTTCTTCAGGTGCAGAGAATAAAATGCACCTAAGGAATCAACTGGGGCTGGGAAACGTTACAGATACTCCTGCTCTGGTGCCTTCCCTGCCTCTCAGGCCAGTGCCCTTGCTGTGTTGCATACACAGATGGTTTTATGGGGAGATGAGGAGTTGCCTTGTTATTTCCAACTTTACTCTGGCAGACTTCGAGAGGTTTTATTCCAGGTGTAGTATCTCTGCAGTGTTCCTTACAGTGCTGCTTCCTGACAGAATTAGAGACTCAGGTAATCCCATCCACTCGCAAGGTGAGGAGGTGGCTTCTTCCACCCACTGCTGCCAGCTGCCAGCCTGGGGAGCTGGAGCAGCTGGGAGCTCCCCCCCATCAAGAAGGCTGTAGATCATTCCCTCCAACATCTTTCACCCTGCCTTGAGTGACATTACTGCAGCTCTGGGGACTGTTATTAGTATTCAGTGGTACACTTTTAAGCAAAACCTGAGAAAGGAATTAATCTGTCAATAGGAATGAATATACTGGACAGTGATTTATGCAGATGCTGTCCTAAGAGTGACTGTGTTCATTTCAACTGCATTTCTCAGGCTTGTTCCCAGAGCCAATAAACAAACTTACATTTAAAGTAACATTGCATCTGGCTGATCATTTGTTCAACACCTAGGTCCATGCAAAGATGTCAGGAGTCAAAGCTGAGGAGAAATGCATGTGTCTATCACCTTTTACAAAGCTCAAACAGTAAGAGACGCAGCCAGGGCAAAGGGCTCTGATTAGTTCTCTGGGGCACTTATACTGGACTCAGTGTAAATGTAGCGGTGCATCTGTGGGCAGTGAAGACTGTGCTTTCCCTACGTGGCAAACACAACTATAAAATCCTGGCATCCCGTGTGTGTATTGTTAAAAATGGAACAGAGGGCTGTTCATTTGGGTGCACAGGGTCCTGAGAGCACACACTATGGCAGCAACCTGGTCTGGTTGGAAAAACACTTTTATGGGTCAGGAGACTTAGGCTGCATTTCTCACTGTCTTCCTTATTTGTTGTGACACTTCATAGAAGTCACTTCATAGGTCTGTGTCTTTTTCCTGGTTTCTATATTGAAGGCAATCTCATCACTACCAACTCTGGAATTTTTGTCATGTTTCTCAGTGATAATTTGTGCTTGCCAGATGCCTCTGCTTCTGAACATAAATTGTTCTCCACCTTTCCAAACAATTACAAAGGATTGTTTGGAAATCCTTTCTATTTTCTAGAAAAGTGATTAATGATGTTTGCATGATTCAGGGTTGGGAGTGTTTATTGGAGTACTGGCAGGATTCTTCAGCTTTGTGTAGATAGGTTGCTGTACATCACTCCAGTGAAGGGCGTTAACAGCTTTGCAAGCCATTGCGTTGTACCAGGGGGCTGTCACGGGGGTACACGTACAGGTCCACAGTGAAGCTCAAAACCTACAAAAGTATATGTATGTACATAGAGAAAAGCACTTAGAAATTGAGAGATTCAGGCACAAATTGTGTTCAAATAAACTGCCTGTGAATTGAATAGGAATCACAGAGAAGAGAGAGAAAAGTACATTGAGACATAGTTATGCTGTTGCATATGCTTTCAGGTGTGACCAGGGCTGGGAATAGAGGTGAAGTTCTCTAATTAAAAGAGCAACATCTCTCCATCTCAATGTATGCAAGTGTGAATTGCTCCCCCCGAGTCAGAGCATCCCTTGCGACAGGCGGAGCAGCACGGTTGCGGTGGCAGCAGCACTGCCAAGGCTCCTGATTGAGTTCCATGGTAGCTGGGGGTGCTGACAGGAAAGAAACAAAATAAAAACCAAACAAGAATGAGTTTCTGAAGTCACAGTTCATTTCAGTTTTCATTATAAAACAAGAATGGAATGGAAAGGGGGCCAGTCTATAATTGATATGATTTAAAATCTTGGGATAGGTGCAGCACCTATTCTTATATTGCTTGCATGCTTGGTGTTGACAGTGCTGACTGTCCATAGCTGCTGGATGGCAAACACTATTCCTACACGTGTGTGATCATCCCTCCTGCTCCTTTCTCCTACGTTCTCTCACTTTCTGGTACACAGCACAAGCCCATGCATTTGCTACCCGGCATCTTTTCCCACCCACTTTGCAGATGGGAAAAGAGATGCTTTGGCTATTACCCGGAGTTTCTCATCTCCCAGACTGGTTGTATTCTGCAGCAAGCTTCTCTTAAAATTATTGAGATTATTACTGTTGTATATTTTATACATACGCATACGCACATGCACGCACACATATTTTTATATATATATATTCTTCAGTCTCCCTCTGCAGCTGAGAGATGCACCCGGGATTTATCTCTGTAATGAGAAAAGGGAGATAGGGAGAAGTAAGGGCATTTTTCTCTGACTTGGATTGTAAGTCATTTTGATATTCATTGTAAAAGATGCTTTTCAAATATTTAAATGTATGTGCGCTCACATATCAGTTCTTCGGGATGGATTGTATGCGACGTAATCACTGTTTTATATCTCTTGCGCTCTGTGATGTTCTCCTGTATCCGTTCCTTTTGGTAACTTCATCTGGGAGAGATGGGAAGATGAGGAGCTGGAACTGGGATTACTTCCATAGCCCGTACTCTGCCATCATCTCTTTTTGGGATGGACGAAAGCTGGAGAAGAAGTATACTCGGGCTTGGCCAGAGCTCTCACTTTTTCCAGCGCTACTGTTTCTGGGGGGTGGAGTTGGCTACAAGTAGCTGAGCACTCCAGACAAAAATGCTCTTGCATCCTCACGGGAAAGGCTGAGATGGGATTTTGCTTGATAATTAGCTCAATGTGCTTGGTAATTAGCTCAAACAAAGGGCATTTTGGCTGAGGCAGGAGAAGCGTACAAATTTAGAAGTATCAATGACACCTGCCCAGGTTTACCCTAGAGTAAAAATCTCTTCTTCTGACTTGGAGCCGGGGATGGAGAAGACAGGGAGGGGCTGGGTTAGCTTGCTCCATCTTTGCATGGCTGGGGATTGGGGCTGGCCACGCCGCGTGCAAACTCTTCCTCCCCCTTCGTCCTTGGAAGGTCTGCTCCCTGTCAGGTGTGCCATCCCGCCATCTGCTCCCAGCCCCGAGCAGCTGGTACGATAGCCGCGAACGCTGGCAGGAGCGGCCTTCCAGCCGCGTGAATGACAGCACGCGCCGCTGCTTCCTTGGCACCGAGAGCGGCACTTGTAGCTGGGAATTAGAGGCTTGTAAACCTGCCGGCTCGAAGGCAGGGGGAACGGCTCTCGGTGGCACTCCCGAGGCATGGGAATCTGACTGAGCTCCCGATGCCGACGTCGCACCTGCACGAGTCCTGGCTGGCCACAGGCAGGGAGCCTGTGCCTGTGGCGGGGTGCCGAGGTCCAGAGGCGGTGAGGACGCTCCCTCCTTGTTGCCTCTGCACCCTCATTTCAGTGTAGAGGGAAGTGGTCCCAAATGCACGTGGCAGGGCAGCCCTGCTCCTCCCCAGGCTGCTGCATCCAGCAGCCATCATGGCTGCCTTCATCAAGGAAGAAGGGAGTTGGGGGACGAGTTGGAGAGGGAGGGAATTGTTTCCAAATATTGGCTCTCCCTGGTTTTTGGGTAAGAGAGGAAGAGAAAGAACAAGCAGAGCACAGAGGGAAGAGGGGTAGGTGAAAGGAGGAGAGGTTTGGTGGAAGGGTCCCAGCTGCGTTGTGCATCTGCTTTCAAGACAAGTGCATGTTGTTACCTGCAGGGTTGGGAATGTTTATTGGGGTACTGGCAGGATTCTTCAGCTTTGTGTAGGTAGGTTGCTGTGCATTGGTGCAGTGAAGGCAGTTCATGATCTGGCAGTGGCTCAGTGCTGGAGCCTCTGAACTTGAACAGCTCAAGAAAACAGTACTGCAGCCCAGCAGGTGGTGCGGGGAAAGAGAAGGTGCAGGCCTTTTGCCACAACCAAAAGAAGATGAGAAGTTTCCTGTCACAAAAAAAGGAGCATTTTTCTCCAGGAATCCTAAATAAGGGGCATCAGGAAGCACTAAGAAATTATTCTGATTTTCTAAAGAGGAGCTTGCACCAAGGCCACTGTGTGAGTGTGGCTGACTGTCAGGACTCCAGTAATGGCTTAGATGTCTGTCTGTTCTTCAAACTTCTCCATTTAAAGTCAGGAGGTTTTCTAATGTCCTATAGCAATTTACTAAATCCAGAACAAGACTGAAGATTTTTTTTCCCAG
This sequence comes from Megaceryle torquata, assembly GCA_024611175.1. Taxonomy (NCBI): domain Eukaryota; kingdom Metazoa; phylum Chordata; class Aves; order Coraciiformes; family Cerylidae; genus Megaceryle; species Megaceryle torquata. Next base: position 94,711 of record JANIJG010007037.1, on the reverse strand, counting down.
AGTTTGAGTTCTGGGCGGGTATGATGCAAATAGGATGTAGATTTCAAATTTTGATGTATGTTGTGACCTCTCCATGTCCAGAGACATTTGTGTCTGGGGACCACAGATGTGAAATTTGGGTCCACATATCAAACTATGCACCATGGCGTGTCCAAGGTATCTATTCATAGAGTTCAGACTCCTCCTGAAGGTTTCTGTGATCTTTTCTCATAGCTGGAAAGGTGCAACTTGTCCTGTGAGCTGTGTATGCCAATCCTTATTTAAACTTCGTGCATTCTGTGAGCAAGCAGACTTGGATGCTATGCCATGGCCAAAACAAACCATGGGTTATGTTCTTGGTCCTGGTGTCGGACAGCAGCCGTTGTTCTTCTGGGTTCCTGTCTCTCAGGGAGAATCACTGATGAGCATAAAAGAGGTGTAAACATCTGCTCTTTGTAAGTAGTTAGTTACTGTACCAAAGAGAGGTGGCAGTGCTCAGGAAAGGTGGGAGGCCTGAGCTTCGAACTCTTGTTGCAGAAACGAATTGGATCTTGAGAGCTGCATATCCTAGGTTAGGAGTCCAGCTACTCAACTTTTTGCCCCTTTACGTCCAAAAATTGCATTGTGGGAATACTCCTGTTGAAAGTTCCAGGAAAGCTGATAACAGTGAAAAATGTTGGCTTTTTTGTATGATCCGGCATGTTCCCACTCTGTTTTATCCAGGCACTCCCTGGCACTTTGGTGACTTAAATCTGTGCTCTTCTTGCTTTTGAGCTCTGTTCAAAAGCCCCTTTGAAGGTCAAACCTGGAACCCTGGCCCCCGCTAATTCCTCCCAGTTGGTCCTCCTTGCTGCGAGAGCATCTTGCAAATGCAGCTGAAAAGGTGTGGTATAAGCTCTTTAGTCTCTTCTCTGCCCACCAGAGAGGGGGCTTCACTTTGCATAGTTGAGAGCTGCTCTTGCACCTTAGCTGCATCACTGCTCACCAGCGCAGAAGTTCTGAAAGGATTGACAAATAGATTAATACCTGGCAGCTATGGCTGAAACTAGCTACCTCTGAACGGGCAATCATTTATCACTAAATTACTTTCTCTAAGCCAGGTAATTTCTGATCAACATGCACAAAAACAAAGCCACAGCAGTGATGTGATGTTAACCAGAGGCCATTCCTATTCCCTGGACTGGTGCCGCAGTGAATGCAGAGAGAATTGTCACTTGAAAGGTTTATGAAGCCTAATGAAAAGTGACATTGCAGGATGCTGGGGAGGGAGGGGTCCATGAGGCTATGTCTAGTTTGTCCGGTAATGAGTGCCACACGTGGAGAGGATGTATGACTGGAATAATTGCTACTCGGGAGCAAGTAGTACTGGCTAGAGCCAGTGCTGGGACAAGGGAGAGTGTTGGCTACAGAACAGGGACTAAAATGTGTGAACTATGTGATAGCCTTGCTTTTTATGGAAACAGAGGTTGCTCCATATGATGAGTTTTAGTGTAAAGAGTGATGAGAGGTGAAGTGTGCCTGAAGCAGAACCACAGAGTGTGATACATTTGGAACCATTGGCGGTTTAAAGCTCAGCACAGGGATTCAAATCCAAAAGTTCTGGTGTGGACTTGATGTCATTTCTTTGTCTGTAGTAGACCAAACTTAAAAGCCCAGTCCAAACCTTGTCAAAAGCTGGGGCATTCAGTTCTGACATGATAACTCCTGAAGAAGAATGTCTTTTGCATTTAATGAATTTTAAATGTGCTGCATGTCTTCAGGGATCTTTAAAATTCAGAATTGTTAGAAGAGGCTCCTCACCTCATGGAATAGGGCCTGGTGGAAGGGAGGAGCAAGGACATTTCTGCATGTCAAGGGAAGTCATGGACAAGTTCTTATAGAGTACCTTGGCTAAAGCCATGCCAAGCACCTTCGACACGACACGTTTGTAGTATATCTCTCTGGCCATGCAAGGTTAATTTTATTGTGCCTCATAGGGATTCTGTAATTGATGTGCACACATACTTTTTTAGGCTGTGCATGAGTGTCAATGCAAAGTAAGACGCTCCCCATTAACCTGCTGAGCTTTCCCCCTCCCTCTCTGTACTTCAGGCATAGCTAGCCAAGGCACTCTGGGCCTCTTGGAGGATGCATTTTCACTGGTGGTCCATACCCTTTCCAGTGCTTCCCAACTAATCCCTAGGAAGAGGGGAACTGTTAAGATCAGTAAGGTTTGTTTCTTGACAAATGTCCCATTTTCACAGACAGTTGAACCGAACTGCAGCTTGTGCTCCATTCAAACATGTCAATAAACATTATTGCAAAGACGTACAAGCAATAATGGGAATGTATAAAACTCACCTTTATTGCTTCTTGCCATGAATTTACACACTGCTCTAAACAGCTTTTACTCCTCTGGGGAAAGCCTCAGGCTTTTGCCTTCACTGGCATGCTGATTCCCCCAGTTTATACCAGAGACCCTTGCCACCCTCTCTGCCTCCCCACCACAAGTGCTGGGGATGGGAACGCTGCAGCAGAGGCACGAATACATGTCTCAAGTTGCAGTCAGACTCAGTTAGAAGCTGAAGAGGTGAAGCTGCCATTCTCTGGGATAAGCTGCTGTGTATGTTATTGCCCATCCTTTGCTTGATCACACAATACCAGGGAGTCAATTACATTCGACAGTGCGGTGGAAAGGAACAGCTCAATTCCCCTCTAGCTGTAGCTTCACAAGTGTGGCAGTTGTATTTCTGCACCTAGGGGTGGAGGCTGCTCACCACACTCCTGCAACTAATGCCAGTTCAGGTGTTACACGAACAAGACACAGTCAAGCTCTTCATCAGTGGTTCAACACCTGTATTCCTGTAGTGATGGGTGCTCAGCAGTACTCTTTCAGCATGAAAACTTCTTGGAGGGCACAGGGGTAAACCCCATTCCTGAGCTGCTCCATGGCAGAAACGGGGTAAGAAAGAGCACAGATGTGTGCAAAAGCTTCTCAAACTGCGAGCACAATATACAAGCCTGATGATCGTTTATGAAAAGGGCCTGGTGGTTATGCTGCTACTCCAGAGCACCAGCAGCTTTGCTGTAGCCTAATAATTCCTTTCCTTACTCTCTGGGGTTCAGTGACTGCACTTTGCCTTGTACCTTGTATAATAACTGCAGCAGGGACTGCAGTTTTGCTCTGATTTGGCATAACAGTTTCTTGGTCCCACCGTGTATTCTCTATTTCCTCTATCAAACTGCCTGGTGCCCCAGCAGATCTGTTCTCATACCAGTGCTCAGTGCTTTATCCCACCGCCCTCTGTCTTCTGCCTGGGGAGATCCTTCTGCTGGAGTGCTAGCTCTCATGGGTGGGTGAAGGTCTGCTGAGCGTTGGTCTGGGACTCAGGAGGATGCATGAAGCAGCTGCTTTTTTTCCCCGCATCACCCAGCTGACCCAGGAATACAGTTCCTCTCTGCTTCCTGGGCTCCTGCCCAGCTCTCCCAGCTTTGTGCCAGCAGGCGGGCTGTTAGTTTGGCGCCGGCTCCTGCTCCTGGAGCTGTTGCCATGCTCTGTTGCCCATGGCACTGATTCTTGCATGGCACAACCTGCGGCTGGGCTCTACCCGTGCTTCCTGGTGTCTTGTTTTCCTGCAGCACTGGCTCTGCCTGCCAGCAGACAGGGTCCTAGAAGTATTTTAATAGCCTTAGCTCTCCAGTGGCCTCCGCCCTCCTGCTTTCCCTGGTGCTGTGCTGCCCGCTTGATGCCTGGACACTGTCATGGTCTGGCCGGACTCTCTGCAAGATCCCTGCCTATCCTGTGACCAGGCTCAGGGCATCACAGGGATTTAGGCCAACCAATCTTCTGCATCAGGCTCTGAAATTTGGGTCCTCGACTGCCTTCTTACCAGCCAAGGGCACTCTGTAGCTTGGAGCAAGAAGGGTCACCTTTGAGGCTGGCCTTGATGTATCAACAGGGCTCCTGAACTCATTGATGGTGTCTGGCAAACTTGATGCCCTCTCCTTCACAGTCTATCTCCATGCCTGCAGCAGCCTTCCTGACTTGTACTTTTTTTGTATCCCTTTGCTCACCCAGGATATGACATTTTTGGTGGGGAGGAGTGGATGCCTCCAAGAGTTCAGCATGTAGTAGTATCAGTTCAGGCTGTAAAGCACAGGAAAGACTGAGGGAAAATTGCAGAGTTCCCATGAGGTAATATGCCTTGTGATTTTGATCTTAGGGCATGTTTGCTGAGACCTATGTACTAAAATGACAGTAATTTAATTGTCCTCGGGGGGCAGTGGGGAGGAAGGCATGGTGGACTGAGTTACCCATCATGGTTGCACTTTCTTGGGCTAGCTAGACTGTTCCCTAAGTATACTTGATTTAATCTCTGACAAAAATGTTTCTTCCTCTCTGTGTCTCCAGAAGCTCTTGTTTGTTGTAGCTTAAGGAGAGTGCTCTCCACTTGGCTGCCCTTGCCTCTGCCTTACTCATGGGGAGCTGGTACAGGATGTTGTTGGGGCTCATGCTCAGTTAAGGAGAGAAGTTTTTGAGCAGGGGGAGAGAAAGGAGCAGCCAGTGGTTCTTGGCAAGGAGGATTTGCTCAGCTTCCCTGGCCTGTTTGCTTTCTGCCTTCTCCCCTGCTTGCTTTTACTCCAGGCTTTGGAGAAGGGGACTCACCTGAACTGGCCTCTTGCAGGTGGGAGGGTGACTGCTCTCAAACCTGCAGGATGAGCAGAGCTGATATGTGTAGGGCCAGGAACAGCAGCAGTGAGGGCCTTGGAGTGATAGGCAGGGGCTCTGCAGGCTCAGGAGGATGAGACCACACACCAGAGAGTGCCTGGGGCAGTCCCCGCAGCAGGGTCCAAATCACGTCAGCCCTGCTATTTGAGGACAGTGAATATTATTGGAATATTCTTATAGTAGCAATAGGTAAGGGAGACTAAAGCATCCAAAACCAGGCAAGTAACCTTTTTTTTTAAGATTCATTTTCAAACCTAAGTGCGGTACCTGCACAAGCCCAGTACACTGACTGTATTCCAGCAGTTCCCAGCATCTTGAGTTTCAGGCCCTTCGGGCACAACTTAGAAGAGCTGTGAAGTTGCTGTACTGACCTATTTAATGCATGTAGGAATTGTGAAGGTGTAGTGATCTTCAGTTTCGTGAATTGCCTCAGTCTTCTGAAAATCACCTCTCACATTTTTACCTAATCACAAGGAAATACTCGAGAGAATAGGTATGATGGGTAATAGAGGGAAGGCAGTGGTTGAAGAAGATTGCATCAAGTGGACGGAGCTCCTAAAAATCTGTCGAGATAGGTGCAAAGTAACTGACTTGACCCTTGCACTTTCTGGTGGTAGGAAAGGGATTACAGTCAGAAAGCATGAAGCTCCTGTTTTCATGTCTTCAAAAACTTTGGGTTCTCAAAGCATTGTCAGATAAAAGCTAGTTCCTGTGACATCTGGAGTGGGTTGACACTTCCTTGCTTTCTGAAATCACACCATCCATATAAAAAAGGGTAAGAAATTTTTCCTTCTTCAAGCAAATAGGTTTGCTTTTGTTCCCATCAGCACTGTTGCTTGAAGTCTGGAAGATACTGAGAGAAGAGCTGGAAGTGTGAGACGTTTTCATGTTTGTGGCATGGTAGATATCTAGATGTGGGTCTCTACCCCTTCCTCTGCTTTCTTGACCTGTGGTTATTTTTTTTTTAAGGTTTGTTTTGTTAAAAACAGATGTGCAAGTGGTCATGCTAATCAAATAAGCAGCTGCTGGGTTAAGATATCTCACACTGTCAAAAACTAGCCAACCCTGCTTTATTGCAGCTGCTGGCACTGCTTGCGCACCGCCCTGGGACTTAGCTTCCAATGGTGGTGTGAAAAATGAGTAAATTTGGTACATTCTCAGTGAGAAGTTCATCATATTATGAATATGCAGCATACCCTGGAGAGGTACCTATTTGATAAGATCCAGCACTTGCCTAACAAACGAATTGGGAAGGAGTGGAGATATGGGCAAAGCTAGATGTGGGGGCTCAGGAGGGTATTTGAAGAAGGGAGTAAGGACACTTGTTATAAAAGAGAACAGGTGATGTCAAAACAAAAAGAAGAATGCTCAGAAAGAAAAAATGAGGAAGGTATGTTGGAAGCAATGAGAGAGCGAAACCAGAGATTGAGTCTCTAGAAGAAGAGCTTTATCTGAGTATGAAGAAGAAGAAAACTATATGTGGAAGAAAAAAGCTCAACATCTGAGTACTGAGCTCATGAAAAAGACAGGATCAGTACCTGCAAAGGATCTCAGAGAGTCACAGGAGATGAATTAAATATGGCCCCAAAGGGACTAGAATCTCTGAACAGTGGAGAAAAATGAGTCAGTGAAGGAACACCTAAGCTACAAGTGAACATAGTGGCCAGACTTCAAGAGCCCCTGTGCAGGCATCCTGTCTTTGCATTTGTATGTAAAGTGCCCCGCACACGTCCCACTGCCCTACTAATAAACTAGGCAGAGAAAAGGAAAAAGTAGGGAAGGCAGGAGGTAAAGGATGCACCTACACAAGAGAAAGAAGTGTATTTCTTTGTTTTTTAAAGAACAGAATTGTTTAATGGGAAGACACCAATGCCTTGCTATCAGATTGGCTGGGTTTTATTCCTGGCTTTGCCACAGACTGGCTTTGTGACCACATGGAAGACACTTCACCTCTCTGACACTGTTTGGTTTTTTTATTTGTGCCGTGGAATGATGATAAAAACATGCTCCAAGCACAGGTGAGGAGGTTAAATATTCACAGCCCTCCTCCCCCATCAATTAGCTGTTATCATCATCATCTTTTACAGGTGAGACCATGACAAGTCCCTGCCTGCAGAACAAAAGCTGGGCAGAGAAGCAGGAGGCTGTACTCTCAGCCCTTTCCCACTCCCCACATGCCATTGGACCTGAGGGTCTTAGCACCTTAATACTGCCTGGAGGGCAGTGGTGCTGAGGGCAAGGAGAGGTGTAGCCCACCAAGGCTGTCTGCAGTGTCTTCTTACTCAGCTAAAGCTGCTGACAGCTATACTGCTATTTATTTATTTGGCTGCTGAGGACAGAAACAGCAGGAGATAATCATAAGAAAATCATAAAAAGAGGGAAAACCAGCAGATAATATTCTGCAGAGGGATTTAACGGGGTGAAAAATTGTCTCTTGCCGAACTGTCTATGACACTAAACGCTGTCTCTGAGATCTTCACTCTTCTTCCTCAACAGAGGCTTAAGGAAAGCGACAGGCAAGTCTCTGAGCCAGCGTCTAGGGGTTTTGAAAATATGACAGGCAGGAGCCTGGGTTTTTCTCATCAGCATCTTTCAGTGGCATGGATGCAATCAGTCATTCCAACTGTTTCTCTCTGAACAGGACCATCCCCTCCTCCTGCCACAATGAGTTGAGGGGAGGACACTTGGGAAACACCACTCTACTTCCTATACCCTCATTTTTCAACTGAGATGGATTTTACCCTGTGCTGCAAGCGCATGGTCAAATAGCTGGAAAGGCTGCAGGAAGCTTGCTGCTGTTTTAGGAGTTTCAGAACATCCTGAGGCTTGGGAAGTGCACCTGTGCTGCTGTTGTGGTGTCACAGTATGATGTGAATTTTATGGTTTTGTGAGATTTGAGAAGGGGGTAGGGCAGCTGTCTAGGGCTGGCTAGGATGGGAAGGGTTCAACTCATTCTCTAGGGTTGGCTGTAGAGACTCAATCATGTGAGACAGAGCACTTTTAGAAGAAAGCAAAACTACCCAACTTTTTTCCTCTATTTGCCAGGACAGGAAACTGGATGGAAAAAGGTAGTTAGGCTTTCAGACTTAGAAAATCTGTCTTTGATTCTCATCGCTGCTAGAAGCTGCGAGTTTGAGTTTGAGCAAGTCATTGAATCTTGTTTCCCTCTTTCAAATGGGCACAGTGATTCTTTGCCTCCCAGGAAGGCTGGTGAGTAGAAAACCACATGCAAGGTGCCCAGGTAGGATGTTGCAAATGTTTGGTTAGAGTTCCTGGGGAACAACCACAGATGGAAAAGTTCTCTGAGCTCCTGTCTGACTGCTTGCTCTCCTTAGAAGGTTGTTTTCCACATGCTGTTAACTCCTTTTATAGATCCCAAACAGTGAGATTTCTCTTACTAGCCTTAACTGATCTTGCTGGAGTAGAGGAGGAGATTACACATCAGGCTGAGCATTGTGTCTCAGTTCTGAACCAATTTACTGTCTCTTCTACTCTCTAGTTCTTATCCATCCAGGTTTCTCCAAGGAAAACTCAATGTAGATGCAAAGTGGCTACTGGGCTCTGTAAGGCAGTCAAGCAATAAGGGGAAGATGTTCTTTCAGAGTGTAATGGAGGCAGCATCTTCAAGGGACCAAGCGCAGAGACATATCGGAAAGCTGGTAGGGGCTGAATCTAGTTCAAACTCCTCATGCAAGCAACCCCCCTTTCCAGAAAGGTGTTCATCTGGAAATAAGCTGGCATGGTCATCACTGTTTAACATGCTTGATATGGTGTATCTGTTCGTCAGCACAATTTTCTTGCAGTAGAAATATCATAGGTGTGGGTTCCTTCATCTCAGTGTGGTAGAGATGAGGTTTAATTTAAATGAAGATCTGCTTCTACCACCAGGGGTTAAAGTATTGCACTGAGGTCTACACCTCTAAAGTAGCACTTCCATCAGCAAAATGTGAGTGTGAAGGTTCTTTAACTACTTAAGTCACAGTTGCTCATTTTGGACTAGGGGATGCAGGGAGATCTAGCAGTACAGCAACTCCCGACTTCCCTATGCCTGTGAAGAGGGAGGGGAAGCCACCTATAGATTTTTTGAGGGTTTCACGAATACAAAAATGGCTTAAAGACACTCCATGATCCTTATAGTCCTGCCTGAGGTTGGCATCAGGCTCTCAGGCAGCTATCAGGTGCAAGGGCTCTGTCCGCCTGTCTTGGACAAGGCAGTTCACTAGATTGCAGGCAAAAAGGCCTAGTATCACAGACTGAAAGCACCCTCTTCAAGCAGATTTGAAGTCTGAGGTCTTGATCTTCCAGCCATTAGACTGGACCACGTGTGTGGGAAAGAGAACATTGTAAAGCAGAGCATTTCCTAAATGAAGTCAGTTTACCATTCTTGACTAAAGCACATGGGGTGTGTTGAATGTCCATCCTGCCCAAAAATGCTGAGCTGTTTGCAATGCATATCCTTTTGTAAAGACAGAAATGGTTCTTTCAGTAATAATTGCTCTATAAAAGAACAAGATAGGATATAACTGAGAGAAAACGTTTCTTCTCATGCCTATGGCGACTCATTTTGGTATCTTTGATCAAGCAGTTCAGTGACAAAGCTATTCAGCAGAACGGAATCCTTTCACTGAGAGATTTTGCATGTACTGTGCAGCATCTCCAAACCCAGTATGTACCAGCACTCAAACAAGCAATTCTTGGCTTCCTCCCAGCCAACCGTGCTGCTTCTAGACAGTTCTGGGGGAAGCATGGAAAAATCCTTTCTGTTCAAATGTCCTCAAGTGTTGACTAGCAGGAGGTCCACTGCTGATAGACTCTTGGCAATGAAAGAGTTCATAAATTACCCCAAATGACCTGCCATTTCAGAAACATTATTTGCAGTATTAAAAAAGAGAGGGTAGATCAGGACAAAAAAAAGACCAGGAAGTCCTCAAGGAAACATTTAGAAATGCTGCTGCCAAACTCCTTCAGAGTTGCCAGTGTGTCCCCTTGTTGCTGGGAAGCCTTGTTCTGGCCACTTATTGTACCCTGGACATGCTCTGGCATCGCTATTTACAGAGACAAACAGAAAAGGACGGGAGGACACAGCGGGCTTGGGAACACTAGATATTTACAGGGGAACAACCGTGTTAGGATCAGGAAGTATAAGGCCACTGAATGGCTGCTTTCTCAATAGTATTCTTTGACAATAAGTTCCTCTGTCCTGCCACTGCCCTCCAGTTACATCATCTCAGGTGTGCTAGCAGAATAGTTTCTGAGCTATTGAACTGTGCCCATGGTGTCACTATACAGACAGTGTAGGGGCATGGTAGGTTTTTGTGACAGGGACAGTGCATCCCCATCTCATGGAGTGTGCTGGTCTTTCTAGCTGTGCTGAGCCCATGCTCTCCAAAGGCATCACTGCTTCATTCACCCGTGTGATGCACCAGCATGGGAAAGGCACAGACAGCTTGCTTGTGGAGTTGCCTCATCTTCACCAGTCCCCTGGCACCCTTTTATTCCTGTTCCCTGTTCCACCCCCCCCACCCACACTTGCTGGCCTGCTCAGTTGGAGGGATCCCATGAGCTCTTTGGGCAGGGCAGTGGTGTGGTCTGTCTCTCTGCACCAGACCACAGGGTGGGCATCGGGAACGGCTTGGGACTCTGGATCAGCTGCAACAAAAGCAATGACAGCATGCTATGGCAGTAATTGGAAGGGCTTATCACTTTCCACTTTATTTCCATGTGGGAGGGTAAATATCAGCTGCTGCTGACAGGGCTTCCATTTTGATTTTAACCAAATGAAATTGAATACTTTTTAATGGAGAATTTTCTTGACCGGGTTAACAACCTCCTCCTACTGCTCTGCTTTCAGCACCGAACTGTCACCCATTAATCCCTTCATTTCTGTCCCATCCCCATCATGAGTGTGACCCACATTATCAAACGGCTATTGCAAGGGCCTGGATCACAGTCCTTCAATGTCTGAGCAGGCCGAGCATCTGCAGCTCCTACTGTGCCAGAGTTTCAAACAGGCATTTCCATCTCCCAAAACTTAGCATCAATGCAAGACACCAAGAGGTGCAAGTCACTTCAGAAAATTGCGTTCATGGTGATTCATCCACGTGTACACAGAGATCCTCTGACAGTGCTAGGAAAAAAAAAAAAAAGTAGGTGTCCTGGCTCTTCACTGCACAGATTTTTTGCCTATACCATCTGGCTTTTTATATCAAACACATATATAACAAGTGTGACAGTGATAGGCAAGAGGGCAATTTCCTTATTAAAGGGTGGAAGGCAGAAAGGAGGCAGGATCCAGCATGCCTGTGAATTTTCAGAACCATCCGAGCCCATTTTGGGGTGGAGGAACAGTGGGTTTGAGTTTGTCAGAGCAAGGCAATGTCAGGGATCAGAGGCTGCCCTTGATGGCCTGTCACCAGTGACTGATTCTTGCTTTCTCTCACCTGTGTCCCAAACTTCATCTCTCACGGCCGATGCCTTCCCCTCTCTATATTCCCTTCACACGCCAGCACTCAGCCGGCAAGCGGAGAGGCAGAGAGAGAGCGCGGGAGCTGGCAGGGAGTCAATATATTTCAGTGTTTTATTACTACGGAGCTGAAGTAGCATTTAGTTGGTTAGGCTCTGCGCAGAGTGAGCAGTCTAAAGTGACTCAGATATCAGGGCCAACAATTAAAGGCACAACAAAAAATCCATGGATTAATTAGCAGGTCAATGGTGGTTGAGTAGTTATTGCTAAATTACAAGGTTTGAATGTAAGAGATGGGATTGATCACTGGTGTCTGCCAGCTCTTCTGGCTTCATGCTAGAGATATGGGTCAGTGGGGGTAGGTTCCCACTGATGGTGTGGCTGCAGAGGGGGCCAAGAGAGGTAGGGGAGGAGGCTGCCTGAGGTTTATCACCCGCCTTGTGCAAGGACTCACATTTTGCCTGTTTAATGAAGGTTTAAAATTAATTGGTACCATCTGCCAGGCAGCTCTGCTTCTGCCACAGCTCTGTGAAGACTTGAGGGTGGGAGAAGGTGGCAGGCCCAGGGAGTAGAGTGGATGACATGGTGGTCATGTTAGCAGTGTCCCCTCTCAGCACCAGAGAAAAAGGGTCTATCTGGAGTGAGAGTATATCATCTCCTCAGACAAGGTTTTGAACAAAGGCTGAAAGGGCATCAAGACACACACACATGCACACCCCCCATCATGAAATACTGGAAGATTGTGTAGAAGAAGCTATATATACACAGACCACTGTTTCCATAGTGGGACACAAAGGATTTGGAGACCGGGTAATACAAGCAGCTCATTTCCAGTAAGGAGCATCTTGGGAAAGAGCCTCTTCCCTTTTGGGGTGCAGGAGGGTTTGGGGAAGAGGCACAAAGACAGTCTTTCCCAGTGTAGGGCCAAAGGGAAAATACTATTTGCCCACCGCCGCTATCATTAGCAGCTCTGCAGTGATGACAGCTGGGATTGATCAGAAAGAAAAAACTATCCCTGAGGTCTCCCACATAAATGCAAAGCAGGCAGTGACGGTGGGAAAGAAGAGGAAGGGAGAGAGATGTGACCTGATGGATGCAGTAGTGGGGGACTCCGCACTCCCTGTGTTGGGAGCTCACCAGATTGCACTAATGTGCATAATAATCAAGCTGTCAGGGCCCTCGATCCAGCTTTGCTTGGAGGCAGGGAGCGCCGAGAACATTTTATCTCATTTCCAAATGACTTTTTGTGCCTAGTAAAATGCTGTTTTCATATCAATTAATAATTCAGCTAATAACACAATTAAGGAATCCGCCTTTTGCTGGGAGACATTTGGAGGAGACAGCGGGGGAGGGGCAGGCACAGCCCTAGGGAGGCTTTGGGCTGATGCTACACTGGGTCGCTGTTCCTGCGTGCAGATATCCAGTAATTAAATGAGTCGTTGGGGAAGCCGAGAGTTGCAGGTCCTGTGTCACTCCATGTGACAGAGACACTATGGATCTTCTGGCAAATCACTTAACCTCTCTTTGAGCTGAAGTTTTCCTTGGAAAAGTAAGGCCAGTGCGACTTTTATGGTGTTCTGCAAAGGAAACGTTATCGCCAAATGTTAAGGTGCTGCTGTTGCACAGACTGGGCCTTACTTATGCAAAGACAACGCCATGCTAGGGTTTTGTAGAAGCAAAATACCAAAGCTGAGTGGGTCAGCTAGGATTTACTGTCCCCTGCGCACTGGCAGAAATCTTGGTGCATTCAGAGCCAGCTATTTTTATCCTGATTATAAGAGTCCAAGGATGAGGCCTGCTCTGTACATCATATTTTGGCTGAGAGTATGATTATGATTAATTTGAAAGTGATACAATTATACAGGTGCAAATCTCACTATGAGCAAAGCAATCTCTTTGCAAATGTGTTGCGAATGTATATTAATCTATTTCTTTCTTTCCCTATAGTGTGCAAGTCTGGTTGCATCTCCCCTAGGGGATTCTGAGATAGTAGTCATATTCCATTATAGTTCAAATAATGCAGCCTGTGGTGGTAGAGGAAGCTTGTGTGGGATATTTAAGCGCTGCTCTGTGCTATCCTGGACTGGTAGAACTGAGCAGGAGTAAATGTGACTCACAGTTTCCGAACATGAAAATGCTGATTTGACTTCCTTCAAAGCTGAGCTAGAGGGAGACTCTTTCTCAAAACCTGACCTGTGACCCCCCTTCTCTGGAAATTTGAGTTACCTCTCAGAGGCGGGTTAACTCTTGAGAATAAATAAGCAGTCTATTTAGTTATTTATTGCTTGCAAAAATTGAGTCCTGGTTGATTGATTGCTCATCCTGGCTGCAGACGTATAAATCAGTGTTCAAGAAAGTAGCACATCCTAGCCAGGTTCTGAGTGAGCATTAAACTGGTCTGAAAGAAAGGCCTAGTACTCCTTCAGACCTTCTTAGCTTCCTCTCATCCTATCTAACAGCCCCCCTTTATGTCCACCCTCAGGCTTATTCAGGTGGTAGCTCTTTGTGAGTCAGTCACATTTTTTTTTATGTCCATGTTGTATTGCACACAAAGGTACCCTGTCTTCATGAAAATCTTGAAATGCAGGGACGGCACAGACCTCAAGGTGATCAATTTCCTCCTTCCATCCCATGGCAGAACTTGCTTTACCTAAATTAAGATTTTCAAGGCCTTTCATTGCAGCTGTAGTTCAGATAATACATGACAGAACCACAGGCAGAGTGACTCAATTCATCCTTCCCTTAACAAGGAGATCCTTTCCAACTGCTGTTTCTTTTGGTAGACTTCAAGACCTTCTGCACCCTGCTGTTCACAGGCAGAATAACTTGTGCTCTTCCGTGTGGTTAACATTGTTGTGTGAGCCTCTTTCTCTCTCTTTTTTTTTTTTTTTTTTAATAGACCAAGTTGTTGATGAAAACACCTGCTCATTTTTACATCTCTTAATGAATAATCTGTATAACATTAAATGGCACCACAGAACAGTTACATCAGGGGACATAGTGGCCATGTACTAAGAGAGCTATCATAGATCACTGCTGTTCGTGAACATGTCGGGAATCTTCTAACAAGGTGCCAGGATGTGGGAATCACCTGGGAAATAAAGATAAGCAGCATCTGTGTGTTTCAGGAAAATACACTAACTGTATTTTTTTCCTCTCTCTCTCTTTTTGTCTTCTAGGTAAGTGAAGCTTTGATTTTACTATGAAAAAAAGTACCAGTTGACTGGACTGTGATGAACAGAGAAAGTGATGTGTTCCTCGGCTCAAAGGCCACAGTGAGGGGTGTCCAATCCAGATGTTCATGGCTCTTTTGCTTGTTCGTAAGTCATTGCTAGAAAAGCTTGTTGGAAAAACAGATGTCTTGTGACTGTGTGATCTAGCGACTGGGATGATTAGCCTGCATTGCTTTATATCTTGTCAGGAAGTCATTCCCTGTGTCAGGGTGTTTATAGCATACATATGTGTATCGTCCTGGGCTAACAGAATGTCATCTGCGATCAAAAGCTTGTATAATCTTTTCTGTAGCTTCTCTCCTCCTCCAGGCTGGTTTATAATAAGATCGTTGAGCACTAGTTCTACATTCTCTCTTTAGTTGGGTGCCAAGAAGGGCATGCCAGCCTTGGAACAGGTACTTGGGCAATGTCTGCCTTGTGGTGACTGTAGTGCCCCTGTACAGCCACAGTGCAAGCTGCATGGGAACAGCAAGCTCAAGCAAATGTGTTTGTATCTGCCAAGCTGATTCCCCTTTTGGACACTGCATTCTTGTGGTGCGTGACCTGAGTCTGACAAAGTCTTTTTGAAAGTATTTTTTTTATCACTCTTATTTCCACTTGGCACTGAAGTCATGATGGCACCATCTGAGATCAAGATTTATGTCAGTATGAAGTTAGCAGACAGCAGGCTGTAGTTCATCCTTCTACTTTTCAAGGACCTTATGGTTGAATCTATACCATATACCTTCTTATGGTATAGATGTATACAGCTGTCCAGGGAATAGCTTTGGGTTTGTGCATTTATTTCCAACAGCAGATAAATACTCTATGATTCAGAGTTGCTCCTCCTCTTTTTAAATCCACACACATTATGTGGTAGACCACATAATGCTGGTCTGGGAGACTGGAAAACAACATGCTTGGAAATCCAAGTGTGAGTGAACCACAGACTTTTGTGTATGATATAAGCTCTAGACATACAGAAACGGCAAACAGAAGTTGTATATTAAATTCTTTTCTCTCAACTTTTCACAGTAGGAGACAGCATTGAACAACTGATACTAATATACATCATTTGCAGGGGGTGTGTATATGCTTCTGCTTACAGTTGTGCTGTTGTGGTTCTGGTTATTTAGAAAACTTGCCCAGATAATCTGCACTATCTTAGGGAGTTTAGCTGGGGAAAGAAGATCTTCTGTAGGTTCTGAATATGTCCAAACAAGGAGGCTTATGATAATGTGGCACTTCCCAAGCATAAGTGTCACTGCTTAGCATTGCTGCTGGGATATTCCTGCTGTCTCTGGAAAAAAACAGGCCAGCTGGAATAAGGATTTGAGAAGCTGTGTGGGGAACTGAGTGTGAGATACAGACTTGAAACACTCAACTAAGAGGAAAAAAAAGAGTAAGAAGCACAAGAGGAGCTTGTAGGACAGCCCTGATATTTTCCATCTTAAGTCCACCAGTTTTGCAACTTTCATACGGCTGTTTTGTACTGCTAAGATGGTTCTTTTTGCTGTTGCATTATCTGGGGCAGATATTACCTTGGAGATAGATTATGAAGCTTGTGCCTATTCCCTATGTCCTACAGACTATGTGAGGGGAGGAAACCATCTTTCTATAACACCTGTGTTACTGGCCTGTGTGTGCCAAGTTTTTGGACATGTCCCCATATCAAGATTTTTCACCTGCCCACCTTATCTGAAGAAGTCATCTGTAGGGTTCTTTGTTGTCTTGGCTAGTCCCTTTGCACTGAGTTTACTGCAAAGAATGTTATTGCTGGTATAAAGCTTAAATTTCCCTCTGATGAGTTTCAGGACGTACTTCACAAGAACAAATGTGAGAAGTGAAAAGCATATAGTGTCGTATTTTAGCCGAGCTCAATCAGGTTTTCAGCGCAGAAGCTGACAGACCAAAACCCAGCATCCCCACCTCCCTGACACTTTAATGTATTCAGATCCCTGCTGCACATTGTAGCCATGACAGACAATTCCAGGCCAGAGACACCCTGTGCAGTGACATTGCCAGAAAGCGATGTAATTAGTGCAGAAGCTACAGAGCCAGAGAGAATCATCTTCTGTTGGTGTCCTGATGCAGAGTTTAGTGAAGAAATGCTTTTGCATTTGTTGCAGCCAAGTCCCGTTGCATAACTGAGACTTCATCACAGCTGGGGATGATGATTTCTGCTTCCCCTCTGGCTTAAAAAAAAAGGAAACTCATGTTTGTTCCACAGCTGGAAGAGCCAAAACAGGGTTTGACAGACACATGGGCCCTAGGAGCCCAGACCTTCTCTCTTCATCCCTTCTTCCAGTCCAACATGTGTTTTTTCAGTAACAGGAGCAGCGTAGACCATACTTTCCCTGCCCTCCCAGCTGTAATCATGCCCATTTGCAGATCTGCACTGTTGCGCACATCCAAAACCTTTCTGTAGGAAATCTCCCTCTGTGCTCTTTTTCGCTTTGTTACTCTTTAGCCAGATCAGTTCTCTCATCTGATTTATAGCATAGTTTCAGAAAGATCTGCTGCCACATCCCAGATGTAATGTGAACAGGGACAATGATAAGGGAAGGGGGAGAAAGTCTGTGATAGGGTTGGGAACATCTTGCATCAGAGACAACTTTAATTACTGGTTATTGTTTTTTCATTTCTCTCTTTTTTTTTAATTTTTTTTTCTTTTTTACTTCATAGCTCCTGCTATCCTTGGATATAATAGCATCATTATTCCAAAAAGACTCAAACATCACAAGGTTTTAAAAACATAAATAGATGTGAGATTCCTTTTTTTTAGTATCCTGTTTTCCAAAATCTTGTTGGTTAGAAAATTATTTGAAAGGCTTAACTGAGTTTCTTGCTTAGTCACATGACTCAAAGAGCTGGCACTTTTAAGAAAACCATAAAGCTGTGGTGAAATTAAATAAATCAGTCAAGCTGCCATTTCTTCAAACAGCATCCTTTTATGGACACTGGGGAGTAAGGAAGAAGTCTTTGCCCGAACAGGATTACAAAAGAAATTGTCATATCATTTATGGCAGCTTCCTTATCATTATCATTAGAGCTAATGCCATCATCATTTTCCCCAGTGAAAGCAGGGCCTCTGGGGCCTCTCTGCTTCCTGACAGTGGAGACACCCGTGTGCATATTAATATGCAGCTCTGCTTATGCTAATGGCAGCTATTTGTAACATTAATATTTTCTTCGACCATAAAAAAATAACAACAATAATAATAATGCTTTGTCTTAAGGATTTGAGCTCTAATGTGTTTTGTAGGAATGGAAAGGGAAAAGAAAAGCTTCTGACCTAATTTTTGTATCCTTGAGGGGAAGACCAAATATGCAGATGGTGTAGGTGCTGAAATGCTTGCCCTCCTCACAAGCAGCGTGAAGGTCAGCAGGGAAACTGGTCTACCTCATGCATAAAGCGAGTGGCAACATTGTTCACTGCAATAGCTCCAAATCTGTGCTGGGATGCCCTCTTTGGACTGAATCAGCAGACGGGCTGTGCTCCTTGCGGTCAGCCCTCTCACCTGCTCTGACACTGCACACAGGTGCTTGCTCTGGGAGATGGAAAGCCAAGGGAGCAACCACTTGCTGTATCTCTGTTGAATTTTGAGTGCTCCCCAGGTGGCTTCAGGACCAGTCACTCTGACCTTGCAGTTAGCAAACCTCTGGGCATACCCTCTGCACCTGAATGTCCTGGTGTGGTGTGGCATTAGGCGTGGATATAGAAGCACGTGGCTTCCCTTTGCTCTGATAAGCAGATTCACGAAGAACAGCATCAAGGTCTCATTACTACCTCATCTACACAACAAACAAGCATCATTGTTTTGGTTCTGATACTACCCCATGCAGAAGGAAAAGTTCAGCTCCAAGCTTTCTTCAGTATTATTTACTGTAGTCACCCTAGCAGGTAGCTATAGTAGCCACCCAGCATGATCCTGCTACGTGAGGTGCTGTGCAGGTGCAGATCAGGAAGGCTGGAATTTTCTCAAAAGGCTTGCAGTTTTCAAAGTTCCTCAAGCTTTTGATTGCTGTGAGTACCTGTTTTCTTTCCAAGCACCAGTGTTTTCTGTGGCCTTTGCCAAAACATTCAAATGATGCAAACAGGGAATGTAAAGTGCAGAAGGCAGAGGGAAAACAAAGAAAGGAATTGAAACCTCATGAGGTTTGCTCCCTGGGTCCAAGATGCTAGTGTGGTCTTGGCACTGGGGATGGTGGGGTGATGCCTGCCCATTCTGCAGGACAGGTGCTGAATAGCAGGTTGTTAACATTTGGTTATTTGATACAAGTAAATAAATAAAAAAAGTTAAAGATTTCTGTAGGATGGGAGAATCAGAACCTTTAAAAATGTCTGTAATTAGTTACTCTGGGAGCATATGATGATATTTAATAGGCCCCTCAGTGATAGTTTTAGTAGCCTTTCCTGATGCCTGACAAATACTGAACATGTCATACTTAATGCTATTTTAATTAACAACTCTTTAAAGAAAATGTCAGTGATGTTTCAGTAGCCTGAGGTCTATTTGGAAGTAGGGGGGAAGCTATGTTTCTTCTTGTCAGAAGAAAGATAAGGAGATGCCATTTTTTCTTGGTGGAACGGTATGACTTGGATGAGGGCCTGTCTTTTCTTACATCTTGTTTATTTTGAAGTGTCTGAAGCTCCACTTTCTTGTACTGCAGTAGTTATTTCTGCATTAAGTGCTTACAGTGGTATTTACTAGCCTACTTTTTGACTTGAGGGGAAAGAGGTAGGAAGAGATCGCACCATCTCTTGAATCCATATGTCACAAGATTTGGTAAAAGGGGAAGAAAAATACAGAAATTACTTCTCTTCCAAAGCTGTTTTTCAGAGGTGTCCCTTCTCAGGATCAGGTGTTTGTCTGCCCCAAAAAATGAGACTGACTTCCAGATTTCCTTGAACCTCAGAAATGACAACACTGTCCTTGACAATGTATACCCCACATGAACAGTTCCCAAATACCTACACTTATCACTGCTTGTCTCTAAGGTCAAGACATTTGGGTCAAGTCAAAGGTTACAATTTCATGCTTTTCAACACCACCACACACACACCCCCCCACACACCCCCCCACACACACCCACCCTGGGGGTTAATATCATTCAATTTTTAAAAGAAAGCTGAAATTCTCTTGAATCCTCATGGGAGCTGAACCTTTTATTGAGTATCACAAATTGAATGACTTGTGTCCAAATCATGAGATTTAGGAATACTTTCAAACCAACAAATTATACCTAAAGCTTAACATAAACTAAAAAGTATAGCCTTTTTAAATACCCTGGTTCAAATAATGTTAAGTTTAAAAATGCCTGTAACTATCACAGCCTCTATGCATGGAAACTTATGAGTGAACCTTACAGGAGGTGGAAGATGGCTTTGAGTTTTTTAATTCGTAGCACGTTAATTTGGGTACTGTAACACTGAGCCCATTGGAGCTTCATTGTTCTTAAGAAGGAAACAAGCTGACCTCTGTAATGGAGTCAAATCCCCAAAGAAAACTAAGACTTAACTAGAGAAGAATTAACTGAGGTGTTCCACAGTCTTTCAGGAGCGATTAGTTGAAGGTGTCATTGGCAACATATGAAGCAAGTGCTTCACGGGGTACTGTTGCAAAGATGGTTTCATCTGTCCTTTAAGAAGATGCTTCTGAAGTAAATTCAACATCCTTTGTAAATCACCCTTTCATCATCCTTTTGTAAATTTACTATTGCTACATTGACTTTAGCAGAGTTGCTCCAGTTTTAAACTTTATGTTATAGTAAGTAGAGTCATCTTGCAAGGTTCTCAATCCAATAGTTACCCTTCAGAGAAAATTGAGATTGTAGTAGAACCACATCGAGAATGATTCAAGGGTTGTTTAAAGGAGCTTGTGAGTTGTACTAATCTGAATGAAAGGCAAATGCGTCCTCTCATGGAAAGAAACATGGGGCAGAATCTACTATACACAGGTAGCTCCTTGGCCACATTTGGTTTGCAAAATCTTTTAGTTTTGCTACACAGATCTGTCTTGACTAGATGGAGATGTTAGGTCCATTTGTGTGTTTTCTATGCCTGCATTGGCAGGATTTCCTAAATACCTGTGGAGAGGCACAAGGTGTTTGTCAAGTGCAGCAGCATAAAAGAGATGTTGTGGAAAATGATAGCAGTTCAGCTCTGAGGAAGTCAGTAAGCCTTTGTGGATTCTGTGAGTAACGCACACTGGATTTCTTCTTTAGGCTACTGGTTGCTTATAGGAGGCAAAATAAAAATGGCACTAAAGAGACTATCTGGGTTCACTGAGAAAAAACACCACTGACTATGCAGAACTTACTAAAAACTTACTTGTGACTCATGCCAAATGATGGAGCAATTGTGCATGGAGCAATTGGTACAAAATGCATGTGAGAAAGGTCAGTACAGTTACAGGGACACCAGAGGCAAGAAAACAGGTTAGGGGAGAGGTTAATCCCCACAATTTATCCTTGTGAATGCTCCTCCTCTTTGTTAGCCAGCAAGGGATATCCTCATACTGTTTATTTGTTTCCTAAACTTTGTAGGGTCTGAGCTGGGTGAAGCACCTGACCTTACCTGTGACCTAGGCTCTTGCATAATAACAGTGTAATCCACTAAGTTATAATGATAAAGTCATTCATAGCAACTGATATGGCTTATTGCACGTGATATGTTCATAGATGTTTATGAGATCAAGTTACATCCTTTTTCAAGGAGCCCAAAAGAATTTTCCATCCCCAGGTAACTTCTTCCTGTTGATTTCTCCTTGGCTTGTCACAGCAAACACATGGTGCAATGCTCCGTAGACACTGCTTGCTTTTCTTTGTGCATCAGAGACAGCTAGGATAGGTGAGTTCCCCGGTGTACATCTCTTGGTTCAAAGGAATGCCACATTTAGCTCTCTATCCCTCAACCATACACATCAGCTCTGCAAGCATCTGTTGCCCCTCGTGACATCAACTCCCAGACTGGAGCTCATTTGACTCTAAGGTTAATTTTCTTTAGCCACTGGCAGGGTGATTTAAGTGTCAGCTCATTACGATGGCATTCTAATTAAAGCTCCATGATAGCCTTTGACCCTGCAAAATGACTTGGGAGAGAAGAAGCAAATAGGATGATAAGCTTAGATACTGGCACACATGAGGAAATATATCCTGCCTGATGTTTGTGGGTGTCAACTTTGGTTTTATCAGATTATCCTCTGGGAAGGACTGGTTATTAGTATTTATTTCCCTAAGACAAATTCAGTGGCATTGATTTCTCTGGCTTCGAAGGGATTTGCACCTTCTTCTTGCCAGGAATGGATTTAGTCCTCTGCCTTCATTTTCAAGGTGTATTTTGTGTGGTTTCTCTTTTGGAGGAGGTAATCACTTCCCTTACTGTATGGAAGATCAAGTCTTCACTGGAATGTGGGAATTTTTCCAGGCCCATCTATGCACAAGAAAAGAAGTCTCTGGTAAAATAAGTATTTCAATATTACATCTGTCTTTGCATCCACATCCTAGATTGATTTTTTTCTTCAGTGTCCCATGTGACACAGCCATTGATAAAAAGTGGGGTAGCTACTCTGGGTCTAGATATGTAAGCCTTCTGCACAGCACTCTCATTATCCAAAGCAGATCCTCTCAGCAAAGCTATTAGGAAGATGCACATACACAACAAATCCTAGCCAGGAGTTCTGCCTGCCAAGTCACTTTTGCCACTTCTCCTTGTGCACCTTGAATCATGCCATTCCCTTCACACCTTATCATGGGCTCCAAACTCTCTCTCCTCACCACTTTCCCTCTCCTGCCCTTTTATAGCTTTTATTTGCATTTTCCCCATATCTCCCTAGGATGGGAAAGTACTCATCCTGCAGTAATGGTGTAAAGAAATCCCAGTATTTTATTATTGACAGTAAAGAACCCTGGAGGACATGATCCCCTTGAACTGAAAGCAGTGGTAATCACATGGTATCCCTTTCCTATACTGACCATACCTGACACATCTGAAGGTGTCCCTGGCTACACTCGCTGTATGGCTGGAGTCCTGGGAGATTGATGTATGAAATCTCACAGTTTTTTTGTTGTGCAGGGAGGTAAATTTGTCCTCTATGGAAAAGCTGGGGAAACAAAACAGAGAGCAGAGGTTCATGCAAGGCATCATAGCAAGTCAATGGTAGAGTGTACTAGCACTTAACTATATGCAGTCGTGCTTCAGACTTGATCCAAGGTTCACTGAAATCATTTAACCTTTGCTAAGAGTCAGATCTGGTTGATATTTTTGTGTGCAGGCAAAGTTGTTATCTTCAGAAAATACCAGTTAATTGAAACAGAAACCCTGGGTGGAATTGTCCTCGTTTCAACAGGGTTTTGCCAGGGAGAGTTTCGCATTTCCATGTTTAAGTGCCTAGCCAAGCCACAGAGGTCACACAGGAGTAGCCAGCAACCTGGAGCCAAGTTACTCAGCTGGGATTATAGAGGAAGTCATCATTCTGAATCAAATAGAGCAGAGGCTGGAAAATGAAAGGCTAATGCTCCAGAGGAGTGACTCTAATCAAGGGTGATATCTTGCTTTTGCTTTTTGAGGAAAATGGGGAGCAGTGAAGGCCATTATCCCAATGGTCTCCTCTGTGGATGTGGAATGGGAATGATTTGTTAACAATGCATGTCCCTACTGAGAACAAGCATTCAGGTTGTCCAGATCTGGTCTGTAAAAAGGCATGTAGGGTAGGACTGAGTTTCAGAGGGAACAGAGGAGAACTTAACTTCTTGTAATAATGAGGTACTTCAGAAGTGTTCCCAACTAGGATGTAATCTTGTAAGTATCAACTTTTGTGTGTATAGTATCCTGTCTTTCTTCTTCTCCTCTATATGCATGCAGGCATGCACTCATTCCTATCTCCATCATCTTTAACTAAATTAGAGTAAAATACTTCATTACAGAGACTTTCAGCCAGGAGTGTGGGCCCCAGGGATTTTATTTTCATACAAATGTATTATGCACAAGGTTGATCTGATCACAGACAATTTGCACAATCTTTGCACCCCCAGGAAAATTTCTTTCATAAATGTAAATTATATGACACTCAAAAGAACAGAAAACAAAACAGAAAGAGAGAAGAAAAGAAAGAAAGACCCTGTGTGCTGATGGAAAGGAGATTATGGGTAACTGCAGAGATGCTGGGTCTTGAGCGCAGGACATAAGCTGTCAGGGCTCTTTTGGCTGCCCCCTTCCTCCTCTCGCAGTGTAGCCTTCCCATTGAACAGCAAGCTGTTAGAAGGTGCTGGAGGGGGAAGAGTGATGCATTAAGTATGTTTGAGATTATAATAACTGTTTCTATGGCAACAAGAAAATGCCCTCCATGGCTTTGTTTTTGTTTTGAGCAAGGAGGCATGAAGTGAAGGCTTGTGAACAGAAGGCAGCAGAAAGAGATAGAAGCAGGGGGCTTTGTGGCACCCTGCCCATGATACTGGCCCACCTAGGGCACATGTGGCTGCTTCTGATGTGTTGGGCTTTCTTCAGCCTTGTTTCAGCAGTCAGTTGCAACTTTGCTTTTGGACTTTTCCTGGGACAGAAGCAAAAACAGGAGAGCAAAAGCGTGTGCTTTTCCAGGTGCTTCATTACTGAGCTGCTCAAAAGTTGACACCAGTAGGACTGGATAATGTGTCCTTTCATGAGGGGGTGAGGGAGTGAGCTCAGCATACTTATCCATGGCTTTTCCCCATCCCACACCACCAGAGAAGCCCAGTCCCAACCCTGCAAGGATTTCCCTGGTAGAAGTAGTAAGTGTGGAGGGTGAGTTAATCCCCACTTTCATAGAATATTAATCCTCCACTCACAGAAATTCACTGGGCAGAAAGATGCAATGTAACCGAAACCACTTCGGCTTCCCCTCTCCAGCACTGCACAGAGAGACCCATCTATTATTAAAAACCCTATTAGTCGTGGTAAGATTGTACCACTCCCTCTCGCTGTAGCTGCTGAGCGTTATCTAATTGGTTTTTATTACCACACCATCCCTAGGAGCATGTGGAGCTCAAATGCACATTTACTAAGACATTTGTGTTCCCTTATCCTTGTTGGGGATGCTTTTAGACCAGTTAAGGTTTTTTTCAGGAGAATTTAAAAAAGAGGGTGAGAAAGGAGGAAACTAAGGGAGACAATTCCCAGGATGGAGAGGATGTGGAGGATGGAGACAAGAAACGGGACCAAGTGGGCTCAGTTTGGCTGGTCTTTCCAGTAGTTGTCCTGCTGGACAACTGGCCTCTCTGGTCCCTCCAGCAGACAGTTCCTCCAGTTGTCTAGTTCCCAAAAAGACACACTCACTGGGCTTCATAGCCTCTTGAGATACTCAATAGCTAGTTGAGCTTCATCATGCTTGTACAGAGAGCAGAGTCCTCTCACCCAGGATAATAGTGAGAAGTGGAGTTTAATGAGAGCTCAGGACAGACTGTGCCCATTGGGTACAAGGCATGGCTAGACAAGTGTGCTGACCCATAACCTGTTGACATGTGACTGGTACCTTTCTTGCCCCTTATCCCTCTATTTTACCATATTTTTCCTCTGCAAACCACCTTGATCCCTCCCTTTCTCTTCCTTTAGTCTGTCCCCAGAATATCTCGTTAAGTCCTGTACAATCCCCAAATGCTCTTTCCCTGCATTCCATAACATGTCCCATAGTCCTTAGGCAGTAACCTAAGGATTAGCAGTCCTGTCCTGTGCCATCCATGTCTCCAGCAGCGGTGGTCTCTCTTGCTGCCCCATTGCCCATGTTTGTTCATTCATTTCACAGGCATTGCTGCTGCAGACCAAGCAGAGGCCCTTCAGCTGGGGCTTCCAGTTGTTCAGCTTAGTGCTGCATTTTGATTATTTTACAGCATCCGGGAACAGGCATTCACATGCTGGTGAAAGAAAAAGAATGTTTTTCAGGAATTAACACCCAGTGAGGCAACTCTGGGGCTCCCCACGCACTGATTGAAAAGGCTCTGTCCTGGTGGCTTTGTGCAGGCTGGTAGGACACGCTCACACCAGGAACTCTGGCAGGATTCCTCTGTTGACTTTTTGTTTCCTCCCCCCCTCATGCAGTTTCCTACTGAGTGTACTGGGTAAACAGGTTTCTTCCCTCTCCTGACTGGAAGGGACTGTTTCAGCCCGCTCCCCTCTGCCTGTCAGTGTTTCACTTCAGTGAAGAGAGGATGTTATTCTTTCAGTGGTGCCTGTTGTGCTAATGGGATCCGTTTAAAGCAAACTCCACTGTAATTTCATTTTCCTTAGGGAGAGTGGGGGAAAAGTAGTTTCTCCTCAGAGCTGCATCCCTGCTACTCACTTCATGTCTCTCTCTCAGAGTCTGCAACACAGTAATTTCTCTCCCAGATCACTGGAAAACGCCAAAAGCCAATTTGGGGGCACCAGAGGAGCCCTTTGTAGATGCAATGCTGCGCAGCACCACCCCACACAGGCAAAGTCCCATCTCCTCTCCCTGAGGTGGCATCAACCAAGGCTCTCCCTGGTGTCTGTTAGTTGGTCTGTGACATCTGGACCATGTAGCCTACAGTGGACTGCACCTCGCATTCCACTGAAAACCACCTTCTGGTACAGAGTGTGTGGTCCACTTTAATGAGAGCACATTGCCCAGCATGTCACACCAAAGTGCTGCTGTTTGGCTTGGGTTTTGTAGTTTCTGGCCCCAGTGCTGGTATTTATTGTCCCAAATCACTTGGCAGCCTCCCACAGTAGTGAGCAACCCCTTCTGCGTGTAACGTTGCTTCAGTTGCAGTGGCTGAGATGTAGGGTAGCTCTCAGGGCAGAAAAGAGAGGGAGCTGCTGGCTCCTCTTTTTCCCAAGGGTTCCATGGTCCTGTAATTGAGTTGCCCCTCTCTGAAAGTCCTCCATGTGTCGACCTTCAGGGTATGCAGAGAAACTTGTCTGCTTGCTGGGGGATTCAGGGCTGGCTGAGATGGATGGGTGGCCAGGGGATGGAGTTGTTTTTCTGTATAAACAGTTGATGTTTTTCCGTTGTGTGGGTTGGGATATGTTCCTGGATTTGCTTTTGGTTTGCTGTATTGTTGTTTGTTGAATGGCTTGAGGGTTTGTCTATAATATTGAAATGGTTGAGGCCTGCGAGGGGTGCTTTTTTTCTTGGCATTTAATAAGAAATCAAAATAGATGAGATGTTTTTCTTGTAATTAAAGATCACACCTAAATCAAATGCTTTAGGCCTAAGTCTCCTCCTATTCCCCCACTTCCCACCTCTCTCCCCCTCCTACGCACGTACAAAGTTCAGCTGTTTGGGAATGCAGCTGAGAATTTCCTACTGTCTAGTAAGCATGAACTAAACCTCTTTTCCTCCCTCTTCTTAAAAAAAACCAACCCACAATGTGAAGCATATTCGTGGTTCTTGTGTCTGTGCTGTAGCTGGCATGCCTCTCTAGCTAGAGTGTAGGTTATTTCTGAATTACCCTAAACAGACAGTCCCCCGCTCTGAGGTCAAGGTCGGTGCAATGATCAGCAGGTCCCTCGGTTGGCAGTTCCCCGTGGGGAGTGATAGTAGCCTGCATGCCTCTCCCGCGCCTACTCCCTACAGCCTGTTATTAAACAAGGACAAGTGGGTAGCTTGTCTGCGTCTGTGTGTGAGAGCGCGACTCTGTCACCTGATGCATACAGATGGCTTATTAACCAATTAATTCATAGGACTAAATTGGTTAAATCAAACTAAATGACACCCAATTGCTGTACAAGGGTAGAAATGGATTGGAATAAGTGTTTCTTAAATGCCAGCCTCGTTGAGCAAAGGAATGAGTAGTGAGGGAGGAGGGGGGCTCATGGAGGAGTGGGGAAGACAGCAGACACTGTCAGGCAGCAGGAGCAGAGCCATCCAGGGCATCACGTCCTAGGGAAGGAAGTGGCTCATGAGCCCATGGCAGTTTGTGCTGCCAAGAAGTTGGGTCGCTCTTTTTGCGATGATACTTTAGGGCTCTGAATGCCTCTGGAGAGGGAGTCCCAGCCACTGCCTCTCTCTGTGTCCTGGGCAAGAGGAGGTGGCTTATTGGCTCCCAGACTTTGGTTGAAGCATGAATTATTATTCAAATTACTATTATTTGTTTGGAGCAGTTTTTCCATGGTGGAGAACTCTCTGTCACATAAAATGGCAGTTCTGACAGTGTTTGTAGCAGAAGAAAGGGTGAACCCTTCGGTGTGGAGCAGGAGTGGATGGTTTGTTTTAGTGGTTACCACTGGGGTACGCTGGAGAAAAGAATGACAGCATGTCTTAGCAAACCCTGCAAAATCCCATGTGCTCACAGCACATACCTACAACACACAGTGAGAAACAAAACCTCCCAGCCCGCAACTCATGGACATGTGCACGCATGTGCACGCCTGTAGAGTGCATGCACAGAGAGCATGTCCAAAGCACGTGCACAGGTCTGGCACCTCCGTTTGTACAGCATTAACAAATTAGACATAGGAGTAGCCTGAAACATATGTGTACGTGGAGTACAGCCCATTAAAAATAAAACCTGTGCATATGCAAACCTGCCAAAAACACATTCACCAGCACCCTGATTCTAGCTGTGGATAACCACCAAACAAACACATGCCTGACTATTATGTCAGTGTTAAAATTGCTCTTCTTCAGTTGCTGCAGCAAGATAAAGTCTCCAAAACCCGTCATGCTGCGGCATCTTTTTCAAGGCTGCAGTATACGGACTGTGTATAAAATATTGAGTCATTTAGGGGCTTTTCATCTTTTCTTTTATTATTTTTTAGGAAAGAAAAATAGGATTTACACTTTGTCCAGTAGCAGAGCAAATGTTTTATGTGCTAGAGCCATGACCACTGCTCTAGAGCATTTGATGCATATATTTTGAGGGGTTTTTTTTCCTTTTTTTTTTTTTTTTTGTCTTCTGAAAAGGGTCACATCAACCATTTGTAAGGGTAACTTTTTATTCTTAGAGCAACATGTATTTCAAGAGCTGTAAAATAAATGTTGCCACCCTCTCATTAACATTTTTCCTAGAAAGATCCCTTGTTTTCCCTTGGCTCTCATAGCTCTTGGTGTACTTGTGGAAGCAGGCTGAGGAAGGGAATTCTTTTACTGGTTCCAGAGCTGAGATGGAAAGCTGTCTCTGGTTCCTGCCCAATGAGAGATGGACTGATACCGAGCGTAGTGATGCACCATAGACAAGCTGGACCTCTGAAGTCTTCTGCGCTGGATTGTGCTTTTCTTCCCTTCAAACTTCTAACCCATGTACATCTTTCCTGGAGGGTCTAAATGTGTTAATTGGATCAATATATTGTCTCACAGGCTGTGTGTTGTGTAGCTCTGCTTTAGCTGGGAGCAACTTTTCATGTTTTTTTGATGTCCCTTCTAGGGGAGGGGTACGGCCTGTGGCTGAGGGCAGGTTGCTGGCTCAGGCTCTGCTTTGTGCCATGGTTGGGCCATGCATAGATCACGTCCCCTTCCTATGCCTCCTTTTCCTTATCCTTTCTGGAGAAATAACAATGCTGATTAATCTCAGAAGGATCTAGAAAAGCTCATCCATTAGTATCAGAAAGTGCTTGAGGTCTCTGGTAGACAGATAAGCCACTGCTATCCTCCGAGATGTGTTCCTCTCTCCACCTGATTAATAATGATCTCGACTGTCCTGAAGTCTGAAGCAGAAGTGGGTTGATCTTGGCTCAGTTTTTGTTTTTCCCTTTTATTAGCATAAATTTAACAGTTTGGAGTCCTTGCACTGTCATGGAGAACATTTTTATTGTTTCTGTTGTCCAGAAGAGCACCGCTCTAGGCACGAAGCAGCAGCCCAGGGTAAAAAGAGAAGACAAAAATTTAATTAAGAGGAAAGAGAAGAATTCTCTTGCAAAAATAGAAGGACTGGGGAGCCTGTTGGTGTATGTCAGTGTAGTTAGATAGGTCTGTTATTGCCAGTCTGAAAGAAACCTCAGAAGATTTTTAAGTTCATATAAACAACTGAAAATTCTTACAATATTGTGAATCATGAGGTAATATTAAGGTCTTTGGTCCACGCTTCTTCTATCACATTAAGAGATGTAGCTTAGACACATGTACAACTACTTTCCCTCGCACCATTCTGTATTTGCATGAAAGAGTCTTAAGTTGGCAGTACTCATGTGTGAAGAAATGAGTGTCAAGTTTGGAGGTGGCTTAGTCGCTAGGATGTGTAGCATAGATCCTCTTAGATCTCTTTGCCTGCAGGTTGAGTGGCACCAGGAGGACTGAAGAGGGCCCAAGCAAGTGAGAGGAGATCTAATATGTGAAATCCTGTGCATGCCTTGATAATCTCCTTTCTTCCCAAAGGGGAAAATCTTTGTAATGATTCACCTCTAGGGGGAAGTACAGTTCCTTCAACTTCCCCACATCTCCCTGGGAAGCTGGGAAGGAGAAGGAAGGAGTTGGAAAACTGGAGGACTGAAACAGAGGAAATCAGGGTCCAGTGGGTCCTGAGACCAGTCACCTCCTGGTCATCTCTTTTGAATGCTCATCACTTCTGCATGTGAGTCAATTAAAGTGAGTCACCTGAGATGACAAGGAGCATTGAAAGTGCCTCAACAAGATCAGATCTCTAGAGGCCAGGAGCATCCTGTAATTCTTGAATGATGTGGTGCAGAAAGAAGAAAAACATCCCTCTTACAGGCTTTTCTGTCCTTGTCTTTGAAAGATTTATCAGAACTCAGGTGTGTAATCATGTGCAGACAATGAGAGGTATATTTGGAGCAAATGTATGTCCAAATGTCCTTCCCCTTACCCTGAGTATTTACTTAGTTGTTTTTCTTGTCACTTTTTTATGACCTTTAGCAAACTAGATGTTTTGGCATTAAACACAAAAATTTGAAGTAAGATGGTGGGAGGGTGGAGGGAGCCATTTTTTATGCTAACCAACTTATTTTGGTCTGAAAATGCCTTTCAGCAGGATTTCACATCTCTAAGGAGAGCATTAAAAAAAAAATATTTAAGCATGTATCAATTTTTGATCAAGTCAAAGATAAAGAGATGTTATCTTTCTGTTTTATTGGGAATTGCTTACTAGTACCAACTTGCTTTGCAATAGCTTTGGAGCACATCTGTTTTGCTCAAAGCACTGGATGACTCTAGGGAGGGATACAAAACTCTAGTTACAAGGAAGAGGAGAGAGGCCACTGTGCATCTGAGGTGCAGGAGGCCTAGATGCTGCTCTCTGCAGTGCCACACATTTCCACTGTGACCTTGGGGAAGGTGCACGGAATTTCTGCCGTTGGAATTTCCCCATTTGTGAGCCGGAGAGGGTACCACTAATGTATTAGTGATGTTGTGAGGATAAACCCAGTCAAATCTGTGAAATCCTACAGTGGAATGGTCCTTGGGGAAATAGGGAAGGGCTGAGCTGAGGTTTGGAGAAACTGCTGTAACAGATTCATTCTGGAGGCTCAGTGATCTGTATTTACACCCTCAGTCCTCTATATAGCAAATCAAAGAGCCTCATAGCCTCCCTCTAAGGCTGGGAACACCACCATCCTCATTGCACTCCTGGAAAACTGAGTCAACAGAAGGGTCGCACAGGGTGGCAAGGTCTGGGGGGAGACACTGGAATGAGACATGAGAAACAAATGGCTCCCACTTACTTTCAGATGGCTACAGGATGCTGATAACAGCCATCCTTGAGCTCATCTCAGCAGTGTACCAGCTTGGAGCATAAAGTACTTCTTCACAGTAGGTGAGGATAACAGCAGTTCTGGGAGAGAACCCTGGTGTGCTGGCCTCTCACGACTCACGGAGCTTCCCAATGTGGATTTTTAACTTGGGCTCACTGGTGGCATCAATTCCACTAGAGAGGTTTTAAACACTGCTTGTCTTGGGCAACACCAGACAGTGTTTAATGAAGAATGAAAGAGGCAGAGTGTTTTGTATTGTGCTTTTGAAGAAAGAAAATGTCCCTATAGGAGCACTGAGTAGCAGCAGAAGCAGAGACAGACACCAAACTAGCAATCCCAGTAAGGTAGCAATCCCAGTGTTAGAGGAGGGTAAGAAACAACATTCCATCCATCGCTGCAGTGGAAAGACTGTGTGAGGAAGTGGGGGGGGGGGTCACAGCTCCCCATCGGCTGGCTATGACCAGCTGGAGAGATCTGTTAACCAGCCATGCAATGAATACAGAATCAGAAAGTATGCAGGGACTATTTCAAACACAGTTGAGTTCTTTTGCAGTCTGTACTTCTTCCTAAGGCCACAATGCTGGCCCTTCACAGTCCTTCTTCCAACCTGCCTCTCTCCTGTTTCCCAGCAGAGCAAACACTGGGGCACAGTGAGGCAGCTGGCAGGGGCTCTGCCTTTCTCCCTTCCCTCCTCCTCTGCCTGCCAGTTTTGTCCTTGCTCACTGCTGATGAGTTCTTTGGGGTCTTTCTTTCACTTAGAGCCTGTACCCAGCCCAGCACAGCCCAGCCAGAGCCTGCCCCCTGTAAGGATCCCAATGGCTAAAGACAGCTTCTGCCTCCATCTCTGCCGAGCCTGTGGGCTGCGGTGGCATTTCCTCAGACTCATACAGAGGCACCACTGCCTGTAGCTATTGTTGTCACCTGGAGTCCTCATATGGAGCTGCTGCTGCTGGGTTGATCTGCTGTGGAATTTTTTTGTTTGTTTGTTTGTTTGTGCAGATAATGGAAATGTCTTAGTAGCTGCCAATTATGGGAAAAAAAGAGGCAGCAGTAATCTCCTCTATCTTTCTCTTTTTCTATCTCTCTCCATTTTTTTTTTCCTCTCCACTGGGACAGAAGTAAATAAAATGCTTGATAAAATTTGGGCTTTATGTGTGTGAGAGAGATACTTATTGTGGTGAGCTGGGTTGAAGAAATGAGATTTGCATAGATATGGATGGATAAAAAGAAGAGGAGATTGGGAGAAGAATGCTTGAATACTGAATAACTGAAGATATATGGAGCTGGTTGTATGCCTGGGAATATTCTCTGGACTTCCAGTGGAGTTGTATTCACTTGCACCAACTCTGTGCATAGCCCCTTGTTTTCTTTTTAAGTCATACAACTTATTTTTCTAACTCCCCAGCTGTCTCATTTAAAGATGTTCTTTCTCATTAGGGTGTGAGAGAATTAGTGTTTGCTGTCCTACAGGTAATTCCCTACTGCAGAGATCCCATGGTGCTTAGCAGGGTGATGGAGGGACAGTACTCTCCTGGAGATTTTGGATAAAGAAAACACTCATTACCTGTGACAATTAGAATTTGAGGAAGCTCTGAGAAGCAGCCATGGCATCAGAAATTGCCTGGGCTGCAGACAAATACTACGAAATCCCTGGGGTCCTTTATTTCCCAATCATCCTCCTCTCTGGAGGGGCTGAGCCACTGGCCTGGATCAAAGATTCAAACTGGATCATGCAGCTTCCTCTTCACAGTGGTACCTGAGGCTTTTAGTTGTACCTATGACTGTCATGACAGACTTTGTGAGTAGCTGGAAAGATCTTAAGAAGACTTTTTCTTCAGGGCATTTCACTTCTTCCATGTTCTGGCTGGTACCCCATAGGCTGGGAGATCTGGACATGGAGGTTTTGTTTGGTTCTGATACTCATTTGATTCAGAAGCCCAGTTCTTGTGATGGTTGGTAGCAGATGCAACAGAGAAAAGGAGCAAGGTGGCATGTTTGGGTAATCCGACCGTATGCTAAGTCCCATCCCTGGCCATGAGAGTGAGGAGCTAGTTTACTTTCTGAAGCTTTAATGGGTCTTCAAAAATGCTGCTGTCATTCATTGTCATAATTCTGGATGTTGCGATATGTCTCCATCCTGCCCTTTTTGGAATACCATGAGAGTCTTCCTTTCAATTATTTTCTTTTAGCTTCCACTCCCATAGTCTAATAATATAACATGTGGAGGGGGAAAAAAATGCAGAAAAAAAAGTATTCCAGCACCTTTGAATTCAGCTTTTCATTTGACTGAATGCCTTCTTAGTCCTTGTTTTCCAAGCTTGGACAAAAGTCTAAGCTGCTGAAGAAAGGTAGCTAGCTACTTTTCATGTGCACAGGTGCTGTGGACAGCCAGTGGAAAGTGTTACCTGTGATCTCTGCAGGACAACCTGAAACCCGAGAATTGAACACATGGGGGCATTTCTTCCACCTGAGTGTTGGTGCTTTGTGGCCACATCTTTGGTGCCCGTACCCAAACAGAAAGCAGGTTTGTTCAGACTTAGCCCATATCTGGGCTGCCCCATTTGAAGTCTTTCCACATGATAAACGGTCTAATTAATTTACAGGACAGGGAGAGAAAAGAAAAAAAAAAAGGGGTCATGAGGGGAAGGAGGGGGACTGGATCAATTGACAAATTGAAATGTCATTTCCCAGCCTGCAGCTGGACTCTGCTGCCTCACCTCTTTCTCCTCCTTCCTCTCTTTCTTCTTAGCCTTTTGTTTTTTTGATTTGGTTATAAAAGCCAGGATGTAATTGAAACTGGCGTCAGAATCAAACAGCATGACCTTGCCAGGTTTCTTCCAGTCCCGCCACACCATCCGTGCAGGCTGAGGGAAATAAAAGAGGACAGAGTGGGGAGGGAGGGAGGGCACCAGCACAGGGAGTCCCCTGACAACTCAGCTGCTTGTGTGCCTGTCTTTGAAGGGCTTCTCTTATTTTTTTTTTTTTTTTCCAAGGCAGACAAAGTGCTTTGGGGACCTGGGAGTGTGACAGCAGAACACACCAGCACCTTTTTTTAGGACTCAGTGTGTAGACCTGCTGTGGGAACTGGGTGATGCAGTCTGCCAGCTTGTGAGAGTGGTGCCAGCTTGAAGGAGCTGGGAAAACAAGGGCTTCAGTTCCTTGATCTCCTTGGCCTGTCTGGAGCTAGAAGGAGCAGTCTTTTATTTCCAGCCTCAAGATGGGTTGTTCTGCCTATGCTCCCCACATCTGCCCTGTAGCAGCACCCCTTCCAGATGACTGCACCAAGAAAACTCATTCCATCTGCCATCCATTTGGAGGAGCTCAGGTCTCCTTAGAAGGAATTTTGGTGCATTGGTCATCTGGGGCTTGTCTGCACAAACGCAGGTCTTGTACCTATCAGAGCCACAGCATACACCTCCCTGTGTCCTCAATGAGCATTTCAGGAAGGGCCTGTGTGCGTGCCTTTCCCTGATGGCCCTTTTCTTTGACAAGAAGTCTAACAGGCAGGGAGGTGTGGTGCATTTCCAGGGGTGTCCAGATTCTTGAGGGGAAACAGTGCAGGGTTGCCAGGTGCAATGGAAAGCACCCCTGCCCTCCATTGTGGAGATGTTGCTTCCCAGGATGCAGTGCCCACACCCCGCAGGTTGGACTAAGCAGTGCCCTGGTGCACACCGGGTTTGGAAATGTGACAATCTCACTATGAGAGGCAGTTAAAATCTGAGCTGAAGACACATAAAACAGCAAGGCAAAAATCTCCACTAAATCTGTCTCATCTTTGGTGCCCTCACGTGCAGCCAGGTCTGCGGTGTTAGCTTTTACAGTAGGAGGGGAAGCTGGTGATGCTGGGTGGGAGCACTGGGTAGTGGGCTTTCCACACTGCAAGATTTGTCTGGGAGAGGACGGCTGTAAATTTTTTACCCCATCACAGATCCCCCAGGCACTCCACCTCTGCCTCTTCAAGCTGGCTAGACATGTTGGCTCAATTACCTGGCTCCTCAGTGGCCCACTGGCTGCAGCTCATTTGCTGTGTTTTGCTGCCACAGGACCTGGGGGCAGAAGACAGCAAGCTTATTTACAGGCCATCGAGAAGCTGGATTTGGAGCAAATAGCATTGGAGGGGATCAGTATAGTCTCTATATTAATATCCCCATGTCCCTCATCCATTCTGTTTGTACGCTGCATACTCATTAGATCACTCTAGGTTTACACAGAAACTGATGAGGTAAAAATACATATATATTTTATAAGCCTGTATTTCTTTGTTCCAATATAAATGAAATATAGAAACCATGAGCAAATGGAGCTGCTATAGGAGAATAGGTGGAAAAGCTTGAGTCAGCAGAAGCAGAGCAGAAGGATGGCAGAGGTTTATGCAGGCCTTGATCTGCCTCATTGGAGACAGTGATTTGTGAGCTTGTGGAGGTGAATAATACATTTTAATTCAGTTGCTTCTTTGCAAACTTAAGACAAATCGCAACATGACTGTTGAAATACTTTTGGTGCCTGATTTGATTTCTTTGGGTAATAGTTCAAACATGATGCTGTGCTCATTTACTGTACTAGCAAAGTTTTCATGAACTTTAGATGGATCAGAATCAGGACCTTTAGTGGACAAAATAATCTTTAAACTGTTATATGCTTTTCTCCTGCTAATTCTGCTTTGTTGTCATTTGACTTTTTTTGTAGTTAGCATAGATTCTTCACTTTGCCTTTTCTTTCTGTTTCTAGACAGCTCACTTTCAGATCCTCAGGTGCTAGTGTCTTGCTGCAGGTTTGGGCTGTGCACCGAGTGCTCTTGTGTATAAACACTTGCAGAATTAAGTTTTATTCCCCTGAAGGAGCTCTCTCTGAAATTAAAGAACACCCTCCTACTATTAATATCAGTGTAATTAATGAGATTTCACCCTCTGCAGAATGTGACCGGCTCTCTCCCTGCATGCAGCATTTGCTAGTAAATAATGCCGTCTCTATTTTTATGAACATTAGCTCAAATTTGTCGGTGATTATGCTTTGCCTGCAATTAATGCCACTTCAACATCCTCTCTCTACACATATTTGACCAATTTAATTTTACGGGTGCAAAAAAAGAAAAAAATTAAGTTCAGCATTGTGGAAATATTCATAGAAAATGGAGTTTAGAAATACCACTGAGAATATTCAACTTAGAAGGATTTGTGCATTCATCCAACCTTAGCAATTGTCAAAGAGAATCAGTCTTGAAGCCTCTTGAGCCCTGATTTGACCTATCAGAATAAGCAGCATCAGATTTTTAGTCGGAAGGTAAGGGAACCGCTGCAGTTGGCAGATAATATCACGTATTTATCAATAATAATGATTAGTTTATTCCCTAAGGCATGAAGTAATATAGTCCATGTCATCAGCACTGGTACTTTATATGTGAACGTTTTGGTTCTCCATGTAGATGTGTAACTCCTTGCTTTGTTTTGCTAAACTCTTGGCTTTAATGTAATTTGGCAGTGAGTTTCCTTGCCTAAGTTCAGTGTTCTGTTAAAAAAAAAAAAAAAAATCTATAGTAAATTTGTAATCACCACCTTTCAGCTTCATTAACTGCTCATTTTTTCTTGCATTATAGAAGAAAGAGAAAACAGTAGCTCTTTACCTCCATTCTCTGTATTACTATTTTATAGACTGTTATCACACCTCCTATTTGTCTTCTCTTTGATACAAACTGCCCCCTTCCCCCTTCATTCCTGCTTCATGTATGCATTTTTCCACTCCTGTTATCATTCTTGCCACCTTTCTAAAGAGGAAGCTGAAACAATACATCGTGACTTATCTGGCCACTAGTCAAACCATCTGGAATTTCAGACTTCACCTTGGGGCGGGGGGGGGAATTTTTGGGGAAAATCCATCAAGTAAATTGGAAAAACAAATACATTTATTGAACTCACCATCTGGTAGTGCACATTCCACCAGCAGAACATCAACAACAACAACAAAAAGCTAAATTCAACAAATCAATTATTCATTGTGAATTATTCACTAGCTTCTATTCCAAACACTGCCAAGATGTGTTTGTTTATTTTTATTTGGAGTTTAAAAAAATCCGTGGCAACATTGCTGTTTGTCTTAGTGTTCAAGCACAAAGTGCAGACCTGTACTTCTATTCTGGATGCCTTTATTTAACCAAAGAAAAGCAACAGAACAAGAAAGAACAAAAGCAAAGTTCTCAGAAGAGAAAATAGCTTCTGTCTGTAAAGTACCATTTCACTGTATCTTATAAAATGGTAGGTGTTCCAGGTGACTAGACAATTGTAGAAATACAAACATGAAAAATGCAGAAAGGGAAACCCTCTCTTATATCTATATTGCCTGATAGCACCTGACACAGAGAGGTGCACCATAGGTAAGGAAAACACGCACGTTGAACAGTTCTTCTGGGGTACCTGTTTGCCTGCACTTGGCTTTTTGTAGGAACTGAAATGGATTGTTTTTTACTGAAAAGAAGCTGAATAGAAGTGGGATGGCTACAGGTGAGGGTTTAGTTCACTATTAAACTGGGGAGAAGACGATAGGAGAAGAGAGAGTTTGAGCAGGTGATATGGGAATAGGAGGGTTGGGAGCATCCTTGGCAGAGCGGACGGGAAGCCACTGCCTGTTTGGGCTCAAGCTTCAGCCTGTGTTGGTCTCTCTTTGTTGCTCCACTTATGCCGTAGGACTGCAGCAGGGATCTGAACATGGTCCAAGGCAATGGCAATTTATGATCTGCTCTCTGCTTTGCAAGCTTTTGTAGTCTCCTCTGATATAAGGTTCTAGGTGCCTGGCTTTAGAATGAGAACATTTGAGGCAAACAGAGCATTTTTCCATATATTTACACAGTGCCATGTACACAGCCTGGCTGCTTTAGCTGCTGCTGCAATGAGAGACCAACAGTAGCACTAAGGTGCACAAACATCCTTTTGCAGGTGCTGATCTTGGCATCCCACCACAGGATTTATGTTGCCTCACATGAAATGTTCTGTTCTGACTTTATGGGGGTGTTGCACCAGAAAGCCCTGATGCCTTCATCCAGGAATAAAATTATTTTATTCACTGATGTTTTTCCAGAAATAGGGTAGTCAGAAGCTCTCGTTTGGGCATACGATTTACTCTACAAAATTTCTGTTTTATTTCTTCCATGTTTAACAGAAAAAAAAAAATAAAAAATGA
This sequence comes from Megaceryle torquata, assembly GCA_024611175.1. Taxonomy (NCBI): domain Eukaryota; kingdom Metazoa; phylum Chordata; class Aves; order Coraciiformes; family Cerylidae; genus Megaceryle; species Megaceryle torquata. The sequence continues at coordinate 56,543 of JANIJG010007037.1, read as the reverse complement.
GCAGAACCCTACTTGCTTTCAGATGCAATTTTTATGCCACTTGATCAATGCCTGGCTGGTCATCAATTTTATGCCTACAATTAAATTGCAGGCACAAAATGTTCAACCACTAAGCTGTGGACAAAAATGCCGCTGTCCCAAATTGCACCTGGAGAATAAGTAAGGACTTTTATTGATAAGGCAATACTCCTGTTTTGAATGCTTACTACCTTTTTAAAACTATGGCCCAGATTTCAGGAACTAAGGTTAGAATATTCAAATCATTTCCCATCTGCAGGTGTCCTCATCTACCAGGTTGCTGCGCTGAACAGTTTACTCTGCTAGAGATCTTTACTGCTTCTTGTGGCACTGATGCAAATATATATTCAAAAAGAGGAGAGAGAAAGGGAGATCGAAATTGAAAACTCACAAGATTAAAAAAAAAAGAAAACATGCCACAAATGAAAAAGTCCAGCAAAAGAAAGATTAAGGACATTTTTTTTCCCCTTAGGAAAAACTTTTCTTCTCTTTTTCTTCTCTTTAATCATCTGGTTTGCCAGGCTTCAGTCCAAACATTGTTCCTCTTTGACTCAGGCTGTTCTGGCTTCTTTGTTCCTCATCCCTTCCCTGGTGTGCCTGTCCCCACAGTTTTGCCTGGGCAAGGCTGTGTAAATGCACTGAGGGTCGGCAGGGCAGTGGGGGGGCCAGAGAGGAGCCCCAGCAAATGGGTGTTTCACTGGCAATGGCTGCATATGTGGGAGGTAGGACTAATGCTCACCTGTCCTTTACAGGGGGTGACACTTCTCCCAGAGAGGGATTTCTTGACTGTAGTCCAGATCAAGGGGCTGTGTGATATTGGGGATGGTAGCAGTAGCTGGAGGTGTTGGTGAAGGAGAGGTTAAGCAGAAAGTGAGGGAGCAGCTGAGGGAAGAGACCCAGAGAAGATGCTTAGTAGATGTATCGACAGCAGTCCTGTGTCCTCAAGGACAGAGTGTCTGATAGGCCATCAACAGGATTAGCAGGGCATCATATGGGACTGCTCAGTTTTGTTTTGGGAATGGCTGTGGAAGGGGTAGTACCTAGAAATTATGGGCTTTATGAGTCTACAGGTAATGGGTAGACTCAAAATCCTTCTGCACTTCATAACTGACAAACCAGAATCAGGCTATATAAACCAGGGGACACAGATGATTTTGACACCCAATAGCAGGAAGTTCAGAGGAAGATGCATTTGCACAGGAGGATTCCAGTTTGTGGGGTTTTTTGGGAGGGGGGCTTAAAATTAATGCCAGCAATGCAGAAGACTGACAGTATTTTTCAGCAACATTGTTCTGTGAGATACAGGGGAGTTTTGTGGCCTTTACAAGTGATTTATTCTGACAGTTATTGTATGTTCAACAATAAATTAAGTTAAAATAGGCTAATAACACATATTCACTGATGCTTTAACTGTTCAGTAATGGATAGGAATTTCCTCTCCGACCTCACTCTCCTTCTCAAGTAAACTGAGAGTGGTATGTAAGCCAGGCAAAGGTGGGATCATGAAGCAGAAAGGATAGGTAGCCTGGGAGAAAGAGAGTAGTCTGAAGCAAATGCTTCTTTAATTACTGATGTGTGATGATGGAGGACTGAGGAGATCATTGGAGGCTTCACTGTTAGTGACAGTACAAAGTTTTCTCCCAGCAAATAATGTGTACAGTGAGAAATTGCACTTTCAGCTCTTTGTATCTTTCTGAAAACCTTCAGGCCATGGTAGGTGATTCTGTTTCACAAAAAGTAGCTGCAGCATCTATCTCACAGGTCTCATGGCTCTCACTGCATGTCAGAGGCACCCCTTCCTCACCAAGGTGCCATGTCTCAGGCAAAGCTGCCCGTGTTACCTAGTACTAGGCTGCATTGAGGCACTGCTACCCCAAGATGTTTGTGCTGCTAGCTCAGCTCAGATCGTGGAAGTGACACCAAGAGATGTTCCTCTTTGTGCCCCAAGGCAGAGCCAGCTAAACTGATGCCATTCTAATGCCATCTCCTTCTCTATCCAGATAACCAACCTCACCAATGGGATACAAACAACAGACATCGTATATGTTCATTTTATTAAGGTTTTTGACACTCTCATGGCATCCCCATAAGCATATTAGAGAAGGTCAGTTGAAATACCAAAGGGTAGTTGCAACATGTTTTGTGCTCAGACAGGAGCTACCAATGGTTCTCTGTTAAAGTGGAAGATGTGTGGAGTGGCAGGGGTCAGCCCTGTGTCAGTTATTGCTCAGTATTTTCTTTCATGAGCTGGATGACAGCATAGCAGAGAAGCTTTTATTTTTAATGTTTGTGGGATTGCAAGCATGCTTGTGAGCAGGGCTAGAACAAAATGCATGAATCGCCTGAAAGCGTTATGCTTGAGATTTAGAAAGAACGTGTGCGAGGGGCTGCACTTCTCCAGGGATAGTGAGGTGTGTGTATATGAGTCAGAGAAGGGCATATTGGAGACCAGTCCTGTAGAAGAACTTGATGGATTTTTTGTGTAATGTGAATTCAAAAGGTGCTAAACTGGAGCAGATACGTAATTATTTAATTATTCTCATCCTTTCCCTTTCCTCTACAGCAGCCAGGACACTGGGTAACCACTCCTGGCCTGCCTCCCTAGCACTCCCTGGGCCTGAGTCTCTGCTGTAGCCAGACAATCATGGGCACAGACAGGTGACAGTGAGCTCTAGAAGGTCAGCTGTGATGACTCTGGAGTACATCAGGGACTCCAACTCTTCTTCTTGCTCCCTGCCTAGTTTTATGTCAACTTGGGAGGTCGGGAACCCCGGTGCCACTAGCACACCTGCAGTATCAGGGCAAGATGAAGCTGAACAGGTAAAAGAATCAGGCAGAAGACAGTAGATTAGACCAACATGCTGTAAAAACACCCTGCTGAAGCACAGTGACGCTGCAGGAACTGCTTCTCCATCAGCAGTGGATGAGAACATCCCCAGCACAGCGGCCACTGTGTTCACCTCTCCAAGTCCTGCTGAGGCAGCAAAGACAAAAGCCTACTTGCTAACAATGCTCAAGGGGTTGAAAATAATACGGCTGTCACCACCTCTTCTCCCCTCGCCAGCTACCTTCATTACCCCACTTGCCACATCCTGTTTTCTTGTAAATAAAGTGGCATAAGACATCGGGTTTGTTGTTAGACCTGGAAGGATAATTTGCAATGATTCACTCACGCTCTGTAGTTTTGCATTGTCTATTACAAATGCCTGTGAGCCAAGGGCAGTTGCCTTGACTTTAGTCAAGGAATGACTGTTTACTTACTTGTATAGCTATTTTTGTGTCTATGCTTCCCCCCTTATTTTTTTTTTTCTATATTTTTATTTTCTTTTCTCCTTTTGTTTTTTCATATGTCAGTTGAGCAGTAAGGATCAGAGGTTTGCTTTTGGATCCGCTTTAGCTGTGACTGATCACACTCTTTTGCCATGTTTTCCTATTCAGTGAGGCTATCTCCTGTAGCCAGAGGGAGTTATGAAGAAACCAGTGGCCTTCACTCTCTCTGTGGTAGACGAGTCAGTTTATGGAAAGGGAACAGATAAGACCTAGACCACTTGGAACGTGTTTAAAGCTTTTTCCTTGCCTGGGCTTGTCCCAAAGGAACACTCTTAGGAAATTCAGGCAGCTGTATAGCTTTTGGGCCGGGTGGAAAGGTAATGTGTGCGTGCACAATTGCATACAGTAATTGTGTGCACACAAATATTTTATACAGAGGTGTGTGCAGCTGGATTTTTTGATTGCTTTGGAGCCAGAGTTGCAGCAAGAGATTTGGGGAGCTCCTTGTATTTGCTGTGACAAGCAGAGTCTGGTCCATTATAAAGTACGACTTCCGATGCGAATGTGTGGATGTGTTTGAGGTTCTTCTTTGTTCTCTGCCATTACCGGTATGTGGGTTGGCATGCTGGAAATGGCTCTCGGCCAGCATTTAATGGGAGCAGCTCCCAATTGCTGAACATGTGTGCAGAAAGCAAATGCAAAAGAGAGGGGGTTTTGATGGTCAGAGCAACCATCTTTTAACTGGGGAAAATTTTCATGTAATACAGATTCTGTAACTTTCCCAACTCTGGTTATGACACATTTTAAAATCCATACTGCTCTGAAGTAGAAATTATAGCCAATTAAACAAGACTACCAAACAGAGTCTGTCCCCAGATTTTCCCTTTTTGTATTTGTTGAACTGCACAATTATTTTAAATTGAGTGTTGCATATTCATAAACTGCATTTCAAACCACCCAGTCTTCTGGTTTATGTATCTAGTTGGAATATTATCATATAGTAGCTCATTTCATTTCATCGATCCCAAATTTCCTTACAGAAGATGCACGTCATATTTGTACCGGTACTGAAGTGCAGCCTCCTCTGTGCTGGAATATAGCAGGTGTTTAACAGAGTGAAAGTTTCCTCCCACCACATCAGCTAAACCAACACATGGATGCTGCTGCTTCCAACAGGAATGGCAGGGTAGGTTGCTGTACAAATGTACAGCAGCAGGACTATAGCACAGCCATCACGTGAGCAAATTTGTTTGCTTGGATCAGTATTAAAGCCCATCTTTGAGAGAGACCTTCAAGCCTAGGGGTTAGTGGGCAGGTTGTTCAGGTGTAATGGGAGATGTGAATCATAGCAGCTGTTGTCGCGGTGATGGATTGGGATTACACACACTGTTGGGAAAACCCCTCAGGAGGAACTCAAGTGAATGAGACCATGCATGACAGAGGATGAGTTATACAGGGTGTTAATGGGTGCAGGTCTATTTGCTCAAAATCATGCCTTATTTATGAGTAGTAAAACTTTCCCATGCAGGCACATCCAAAGACCTACTCAGAGAATTAAAGGTTATCAAGTACTTGTTGCTTTTTAAACTTAGTATAGGGGTTGGTTGTTCATGGAGGGGACAATTCAAAGCTGCAACCAGCATATCCCTTCTAGGACTCTGCAGCAGCAACAATTGGTCACTAACGCTGTTATTTGTGGTTTCTCCCATCCAAATAGTGACAGTTCGTTTCTCAGTTCTGCTTAGCTTGTCAGAGCTGTTGCAGGGTGGTCTGGCTATTCAGGCGCAGTTACTAAAAAAAAAAAAAGGAATGATAAACCTCTTTAATTTCTATCATTTCTCATTCTGATGACATTTATCAAATTTCCTCTGACAAGTTCAGCTCAGATGTGCTCTTCTGCCTTCCTACAAGTGTCCCTCTGATGGGCAGGGAGGATGAGCCAATGGGCAAAACCTGCTTAGAGAAAAAAGGGGGTTGGATAAGGGAGGAGGATAAAGGCAAGGGGAAAGATTCACTTAAAATAAAAAAATTAAAATGTCCCAAAACCTACAAAAAGTGGAAAGAGATACAGGGAGGGAAAGAGGCAGAAAAAGAAACTGTTTAAGATTGTATGAAAGACTTTTTAAGCCCCTACACCACAGACTGCAGTCTTTAAAATACCTGAAAAAACAAGTGCCGTCTGCCAATGTCCTTGTCACAGAGCTAATTCTGTGTTATCTGGTGCCTTCTCCTGCATTTCCCTACTGTCTTGGGTCTTTTTTCTTCAATCACTGTCTTTCCTCTGTGCCTTCAGGATTATTTTTCAATCTCTTCCTCCCCCGAATCCTGGGTCTGGAAGGGCTGCAAGAGGTTTCTTCCATTTCTGAGATAGAGGGACAGCCCCAGTAGATCATCCCCACCCACCCTCTGTCTTGTAGGATACATCAGAGGATGTCCCAGAAGAAACAAAAATAATGAGGGATCTGAACTAAGCTTCCAGATCCTTCTGCATCTCTTTTCCTTACAGTTTGGGACCATGGTGCTGGAAGGACCAAAACTATCTCTGCCTTCTGCAGTGCATTAACTGCCTGTCCTAAAGAGGGTCATTCATAAAAGGCCACCCATTAGGGAAGGAGAGGATACATATAGCATGGGCACATCAGTGGCTCCCTGGCTGTTTCAAAACTAATTTTCCAGGTCTGTGACACTTGATGGCTTGGTACATAGCAGACACTGGTAGCATGTGCTGCAGAGCACTGGCACTACCACTGCAGGGGCTCCATCCAGCAAACATCTCTTTTTTAAAAAGCCACTGCAGCTTAAGCACACTCAGCTCTGCCATTGGCCATGGGCACACAGGATTTCACCAGCTGGTAGACACAGTGCCTGGTATCTGTCATGTTGTTTCCAAGAGAGGAACAGATCACAGCTGCCCTCATCCTGAGCTCCGATCTCCATGGAGCGTGCAGGCAAAGTTTCATGCTAAGACAAGGCCACATACGTTGAGAAGTTTAAGCTCTGCTGGCCACATAATTGTGTACAAAAGTAGTGACTGAAAAATCTGCTGTAATGAGCACAACCTGACTGAACAGAGCTGCACTTGCTAACGACGTTGATGAGTTTTGCTTGTGGATAGCAATGAGCCACATATTTTAACTCCCAGGAGTACAAATGATACTTCAGCTGCTGTTTGGTTTTCCTTTCTGCTAGGCTGGCTGCTGCACATGTTTTTCCTCTGTCACATATTTAGCTTCTCGGGGTGTCAGGAAGAAAGCTCCAAGGGAATGCTGCATGCTGCATTGGTAGCATCTGCCACCCTCTCCAAAGGATGTGTTAGAGAGTCTTGATGGTTTGCAGACATAGGTTTGGACTTTCTGTGACTAAAAGAACATCATGTTGGTGGTGACAGCTGCCCTGGAAGTTCAGAGGTTGGTTGAAGCACTGCCAAGTATTAGGGATTTTTCAGCATTTATCAAGATGTCTCTTGGGTCTGGAAATCAACAGAGAACAGACTTTCCTTTGCGATTTCCAGTAGTTCTTGTATTAGTCAGAAACCCAACTTGTCTACGTCTTAAAAGTGCAGAGTTGTTTGAGAATGAGTGGATGGAAAATATGAAAGGCAGAAGTAATCAGGTTCATTTTTGGCCTCTGTTTGGATCAAGAAGGTTCACAGGTGGTTGATCTTTTTTTCACCTGTATCACTCTGGCAATCAGGAAATGTCTCAATGGCTACAGATCCATCCTCTTTCACACTTACTATCTGCCACGGACAGGAAAGGTTGTGGTAACAGGATGGCTGAAACAGAGAGTGAACTGGGTAGTTCAACCCTGGTATCTGTTTCAGGCTAGACATGACATAAATAGAAAAAGCCAAAGATACAGCCACTCATCGATTCCCTGTGTTTACAGATATCTGCTCAAACATGCAACATTTCCTTCTTGATAGTGTTTGTTTTGCACATTACTGTCCATCTGCAAGGAGATTACATATTTAGCATCTGTCTACCCGTCCATCAGCATTAGGCTTCTTAAGGCACCTGGTAATGTGGGGTTTCAGCATCTGTCTTACTTGCCACCTGCTCTCTGCATTCTGCATCTTTCTCAGCAGAAAATTCCTTCTTTGTTGTGGGCATTTTGTCTTTTGTGCCTCAGTTTGAGAAGCTCTCTTTCATGGAGATTATTTTTGTTCTCACTCTGTAGCTTTTCTTGAATATAAAATAAAAGTCAGGCAGGTTGAGACATTTAGCCTTGCTGCTGGAAGACAGGAGCATGACTTGCAGTGCATCACTGTTTCCTGATGGCATAGGACAGCTCACTTTTGCAAATACTCATGATACTGGCATCATGTCAGAATTCTGACTTCCAGAGCTTCCCGGTTTGAACATCTCACTTGTAATTAAGAAACATGTTGGTGTTTTCATTAGTCAGAGGTATTAAAAGAGCCATCCCAGTATGCGGAAGAGTGGCTGATTTGGACAACGAAGCACATGTACAGGTGAACGTCTTGACCTTTTAACTGCCAAGCTGTTAGCCATGCAGTCAGATGGAGAATTCCATTGCTGAATCTACTAGGACTTGTTACCTACAGAGACTAAATTACTCTGTATAGAGCTGGTGTGTCCTGGAAACTCAGGGCAATTAACTGTGGACAATGGGAGTGTATATGTCCTCAAGGCCAGAGTGCTCAGCTGCTTTACTCTTGCAGACCTTGGACACTCTACAGGACCTGACCTTCACTCTTCACTTGAGCTTCACCCCAGCATGTAGATAATCAACAGATTGGACTAACTGGGAGAGAAAATTGTGGTAAACAGTGTACGGGGAGTTTGAAAGCTTTGGTGATGAAGTCCGCAGGTTATAACAACATAAGCCAGACAGTTTTGACTCTTTCTTTTCTTCTTGTTGTTCAAAAGAAGGAAAGCAGAATATAGATGCAGTCTGTCCCTTGCCCTTAAATTAATCATAGAATCATAGAATTGTCAGGGTTGGAAGGGACCTTAAATATCATCTCGTTCCAACCCCCCTGCCAATGGCAGGGACACCTCCCACTGAAGCAGGTTGCTCAGAGCCCCATCCAGCCTGGTCTTAAAAACCTCCAAGGATGGG